>VXAD01000880.1:123316-176654 GCA_013399195.1 Dicrurus megarhynchus
AGATGGGGACACGGGGACACGGGGAGACGGGGACATGGGGAGACGGGGAGACAGGGACACAGGGATGTGGAGACACAGGGACATGGGGACACGGGGACATGGGGGTGTGGGGACACAGGGATATGGGACACAGGAACTTGGGGAGACAGGGACATTGGGGAAGTGGGGACACAAGGATATGGGAGGCAGGGACACTGGGACATGGGGAGGTGGGGATAAGGGGACACCAGGAAGCAGGAGGATAGGGACATAGGGATATGGGGAAACAGGGATGTGGGAACATGAGAAGATGGGGAGACAGGGACATGAGGACACAGGAATATGGGAGACAGGGAAATGGGGACATGGGAAGAAAGGAATATAAGGACACAGGAACATGGGGTGATGGGGAGCACTGTCCTTGGGCAGGGGGACATGGGGAGTTCTGGGGCACACAGCACTGGGATCACTGGGGACCAAGTCCTTGTGCATGAGGACACACAGGGTACTTGTCCTGGGATGTGGTGACACATGGGGTGCTGAGGCACTGGTCCTGGGATGCGGGGACATGTGGGACAGTGAGGGGACAGCCCCCAGCACAGGGATGTGTGGGGTCCCACATCGCGTGCGGGACACAGAGCCCCTGGCTTGGCAGGACCCTGACAGGGGGACACGGGCACAGAGCTGAGCAGTGGCATTCAGTGGGGGCCACCTGAAATCGTGAGGGGTCCCCAACCAGCCTCTGTCTGTCCCCTGTCCCTCTGTCCCCCTCCCAACCCCTCCCATCCCCTTCATCTCTCACTTCTCATTCTGTCCTGGTTTTGCTCTGTGGTTCCTGCAGAGCTCGTGGCTCTCCCCACTGTCCTACTCATCCCCTTCTTTCTCTTCCCATGACATTTTTGGGGTTGGCTGCGCACGTCCTGGTCCCCCTGGTGCGTGACAATGCACAAGGCTGGGCTGGGGATGTGTCACCAGCTCTGTTATTCCTCCTCTTAGCCAGGAAAATGGACCGGAGGTCACCCAGCGCCCACTGTGGTGACAAGAAGGGGACAGTGCAGGGTGGCCCCATCTACACCAAGCTGTGTGACACCAGCTTGTCAGCCTGATCCCGGTGATGGATCCTGGGGATGCCTGGTCCTGGCAGGGCTGGGCAGGCCCAGCGCCCTGGGGTGCTGCAGTGGGGCAGGGCCACATGTCACCAGGCTGGGAGCCTGCTGCCACCTTCCATTCCCACGAACGAACGGGGCACAAACAGCTCTGTCTTCCCACTGTGCTGCTCACCCGTCCGCCTCCAGCTGCCTCTTGCCTGCTTCCTCCTCCCCACGGTGTGGTTGTGTGCCGGCGGCTGGAAACCTCTCCCCCTCTCGATGGCGTGCCCCAGATGCTCGGCGGTGGTGACAACCGGCGGTCACCTCGTGCTCCAGTGTGACACCGCAGGACTGTGGGCAGGGCGCCGGCGTGACGTGGTGGAGACAAAAGGAGGGTGCCAGCGTCAGTGGACCGCTGACAGTGCCGCCGCGTCGCCAGCCCTGTGCCATTCGTGCAGACCCGGCTGGCACAGCGGCCACTCCGCAGAGATGTGCCGGCTGCTGCTGTCACCCGGTTCTGCCGCTGCCTGTGTCACCCTCCTGCTCAGCTGCGCCTGGCTCGGCTCTGCCACCCAACCCTCCCCAGGTAAGTGCCTTGGTGGGTCAGGGGGTGATGGGGTAGGGCAGGGGCACCTCGCTGGGACACCCCAATATCACGTCCCGTGACACTTGGAGGCAATGGCTGCGTGTCACGGGGAGAGTTCGGGGCCCTGCTCTGCTGCCTTCCCTCAGTGTCCACATTGAGCATCTGAGTGAAGAACTGAAACCCAGCCAGCATTTCTCCTTTTGGCAGCAAAATTCAGATTGCTGCTCGTGTAACCTGAATTTTCCATCCTCTGGATGGGGAGAGGGGGCAGAGGTTGTGGGAAACCTGTTGGATGTAACCAAAGCCCCCAGGTTAGGGTGTTTTGGGGACAATCGGGATAGAAATTCCAGAACTGGGGGTGATGTGTAGAGCCTGTCTGGCTTTTTTTTGGAGCAAGCCAGAAAAGGGATTTGATCCTGAGTTGTTTTTCTGGTGTACTGGGACCTTCCTGTTCTTTGCTTTCGTTTTTCACACGCAGCAGAAAGTCCCCAGCCACAGGAAGATGAGATGTCTCTGGCTGTGGTGGGGAGCTGAGCTGGGGGGACGGCTGGGACTATCCCAGCCCCGTGCCGCTGTGGGTTTCCCGTCTGCCCTCCTGATCGCGTTGTGCCGGGCTGGGTAGGACAAGGGACATCAGCGGTGCCAGGGGTGTGGGAGCAGAGCCCGTCTGGGGTCAGAGCAGGGCACCCAGCCAGACCGGCACCGCTGCGGTGGCGGCTGGCGCAGGATGTGGCACGGCTCCGCAGGGCGAGGGCAGCAGGATGCCGGGGGCTCCCGTGCCGTGGGACAGGGAGATGCCACCTCCTGTGTTTGCTGGTGGCTCTGCAGGGAGGGGTGACGGCTCCGCGGTCCCAAGCGGGCAGGGTCAGTGGGAGCAGGCTCTGAGCTGAGCCCGACGCCTCGTGTCCCCGCAGTGCCTGTCAAAGGGCGAGCCCTGATCCGCCTCACGCCCCAGGAGAAGAACCAGTGCTCCGAGGCCTCTGAGGAAGATTTCCTCAACAGCACCCTCAGCACCCGCCTGCTCCCTGCCCTCTACTCCATGGTCCTGCTTGTGGGGCTGCCGGCCAATGCTCTGGCCTGCTGGGTCCTGGCCACTAACTTCAGGAGACACTCCAGTCCCCTCTTCCTGCTCAACCTGGCCGGGGCTGACCTGTTCTTTGTCCTCCTGCTGCCCTTCAAGATCTCCTACCACCTCCTGGGCAACCACTGGCTCTTTGGGGACTACCTTTGCCGCACCATGGTGGCCTTCTTCTACGGGAACATGTACAGCTCCATCCTCTTCCTCACCTGCATCGGCCTGGATCGCTACATCGCCGTGGCACACCCATTCCTGTGGAAGGGCTCCAGCTGGATGAGGGCTAGGGTGGGCATCTGTGTGGGCATCTGGCTGGTGGTGGGGCTGGGCATGAGCCCTCTGCTTCTGCGCTCGCACACACACGATATCTCGAGCCTGAACATCACAACGTGCCACGATGTGCTGGGAAAGGAAACCCAAAGGTTTTTTGGCTACTATTTCCTGTGCCTGGTGGGGCTGGGCTTTGGGCTGCCCTTAGTGCTCATGGCCATCTCCTACAGCTGCATCCTGGTGCGGCTGCTGGCCAAGGGCAGGAGCCACAGGGAGGTGGTGCCTGTCCTGGCCCTGGTCCTCGTGGTCTTCATCCTCTGCTTCACGCCCAGCAACGTGCTGCTCTTCATCCACCACCTGCTGGAGCCCACGGGGTGCAACAACGGCACCTACGTCTCCTACGCCCTGGCCCTGGTGCTCAGCGCCTGCAACAACTGCTTCGATCCCTTCATCTACTTCTACGCCTCCCGGGATTTTCGGGGCTGGGTCCGGGATGCTCGAGGCCGCTGCCTGTGGGGGCTCGAGGCCTCGTCAGGGAGGTCCACGGAGAAGACGGCCCTGCCCCTGAGGTCCAGCGGGCAGAGCCAGGGCTGCCAGGCTGTGTCCCCCTGCCCCAGGGAGGGGGGAGCCTGAAGCGTGCCCACCACAAAGGGCTGGCAATAGACTTGGGCAGAAAATCCCAACTGGATCTGAGGTTCACGAGGATTTTACCTCAGTTTTGCTCCTCTGATGACGCCAGCGCTGACCAATCCCGTGTCCCCCAGCTGGGTGCCTGGCACCCTGATACCCCCATCTGCCAGAGCCTGGCATCCCTCACCGCCCCTCCTGCAGTGACCAAGCCCTCCAGAGTACAAATAAACCTTTATTTCTCCCTGCTGGTGGCAGGAATATGTACAAACACCCTGGCTGAGGAGGGGCTGCCCTCCATCGCCAGGACCACACTCCAGGCACACACGGCCAGCCCTGCTCCTGCTGCTCCCCCTTTCCCCCCAAAATATGCCACAGTGGATGCGAGAAGGGAAGGGGGGATGGTTCAGGTGTCCTGGCCTTGCCCTGCGGGCCCGGTGCTGGAGAGGGGACACGCTGTGCTCCCCCATGCTGGCAGGCACCCCACGTGCCCTGCCTGGCACGGTGCCGTGCTGCCAAAGCATGCAGGCACCACGTTCCTGCTTTTCTTGTGTCCCTCGGCACTGGGCTCGATGACAGATGTGCCACACATGAGCAAGAGCACATGTGGCAGCAGCCCCAGGCCTCCCACGATGGGGTACCACGGCCCGACATCCTGGTCCCCACTTGTCCCTTTGGTTCCCAATCCCAGCCTGGCTCCGGGATGAGGAGGAGGAGGAGGGTGGGGGTTCTATGATGTGGGAGTGTGGGGTACCCATCATCGCTGCCACCGGGCACGACTTCACCCCCAGGTCGGTGGCCACCCCTTTGGCACAGTGGGTCACGTCACCGGCTGGCCCGGCCCCGGAGGTTGGCCATCGCTCTTCCTGAGGATGACGCTGCTGAGCTCCTGGATGAGTTTGTCACTGATGGGTGAGGGAGGCTGCAAGCTCCTCTTCCTGGGCAGCTCCAGGGAGGTCTCTGCCGTGGGGCTGCTCCCCGGTGTGGCTGCCTGCTCCCAGTCCCTGCCCAGCACCAGGGAAGGCTCCACATTCCTCTCCAGAGAGGACGTTTTGGTGGGTCTGAGCCCTGGGGTTGGAGCTTTGCTGCTCTCCAGGTTCAAGCCCCTTTCGAGGGACACGGCTTTGGTGACAGAGGGACCTGTCACCCTGTGGGCCGGGCTGGCGGGCAGCGAGGAGCGCAGGGCGGTGGCTGGGGGCTGCTCGGGGAACGGGGACGGCTTCTTGGACCTGTCCACGGGAGGCACGGCCGCCAGCTCTGCCAGCAGCCCCTGCCCCAGGTCCAGCGCCGCCAGCTCGGGGAAGTTCCCCACCTCCTCGTAGACAGGATCAGCGTCTGCCTCCTTCTCCTGCTGCTCCTCCAGGGAATCCTGGTGGATCTTCATGGGCTGCATGAAGAGGGGAGGACAGGGGCTGCTGGAAAGGGACACTGTCCACACAGCTCAGCTGTACCCCTCCGTCCCTCCTCACCCTGCCCTCCCTGTGCTGCCTGGGGGTCCTTGTCCCTCACCCAGGGGCCGATACCTGCAGGGGACCCATCCTCCACCAAGTCCCTGGGCTCAGGCACTGCTGCCCTTCCCCACTGCTGAGGAAGGGGGAGTGCTTTGGTCCCTGCCCGGGCACAGTCCATGCCACCAACCCAGCATCCCCTGGCAGAGGGTTCCGGGGCGGGGCGGGCAGGTGGATGCCATGCAGAGCACAAAGCCAGGTGAGATGTGGTCCAGCCAGGTGGCCTTTGTGGAAATAACCTGGTGACAAGGCACACCTGAACCTGTTCCCTCACATTTCACCCACTGATCCCCTACGGGCACCGTGTGCCCAGCAGGAGAGGCTCTGGGAACTGGGCTGGACTGGTGTGGTCTTGCTTGCCCACACTGGGACCGTGCAGGGACCCACATCCCCAGGTAGGGAACACGCAGAGCAGTGGGCACCCCCTTGCCTGCCACACAGCGTGGGCACAGCTCTGAGTGCCCGTGGGGTGCCGCAGTGAGCCCTGGCACGGTGCAAAGCCAGCAGCGGGCGCTCCACGCGTGCAGGTACTTACAAAGAACATGGACAAAGTCCTTCGCGTGTGCAGGCGGCGCTAGAAACAGAGGAGACGGACAGGGGTGAGCACGGAGAGCGTGGAGCAGGGCCACGGGGGCCTAGGCAGGCAGGGGAGGGGCAGGGGGGTGCAGGAGCCTGTAGGCATGGAGAGCTGCCATGGACACGGACACGGGCACAGACACGAGCATGGCACACAGCACACAGCACACACATAAATGCACCAGCCTCTCCAGCCCCGGGGTGGGCACAGGGTCTTGGGATGGGTACAAGGACCAGGATGGGTGCAGGAGCACCCGTGGGCAGGGGGAGCGGCAGGGGCTTTACCAGGGTCTGGTTGGCAGAGAGCATGGTGGCATCAGTGCTGTCCCCGTGCAAGGGCACCAGCGGCATTGTCCCAAATTTCTGCTTGGCGAGGTCGGAGGAGGAGCGTCGGCGCAGGACCACAGGGCGCAGGTCGTCGTGCTGTGCACGGGGACAGGGTGGGGATGGGGGTCATGCCCTGCCAGCCCCGCCCCAGCCCTGCCCAGCTGGGTGGCACGACCAGCCTGCACCCACCTGAGCCTTGAGGATGCTGGTGGTCCAGTCCCACAGCTCAGCCTGCCCCGAGCACACCAGGTACCTGCAGAGGAAACAGCGGAGAAGCTGCCGGGGAGTGGGGACGGTGGGGCCCATGTCCCCTTGTCACATTGCCTGTGAGCCTGGAGCTCTCAGGTTCATCTACACCCCGTGGGGCTGCACCTCTGGAAATCCTTGCATGCCCAAATTGCTGCTTTAGGGCAAGGTGAGAGCTTTTTGGGCACCCAGCATCACCCAGGGGTGCTGGTGTGGGGGCAGGGAGGCTGTGTGGCAGGGACACGGGTGGCCCCTGGAGCCTGGCTGCCACCTTGTGCCAGGGACAGTGTGGCTCCACCCCTCTGCCTCTCCAGTGTCCCAGTTCTGCCCTGACCCCTGGGCCCTGCAGCACTGCCCCTGGCTGTCCCACTCCCACTGAAACTGGGGACAGATCTCGACCTCCCGCAGCCCCAGGACAGAAGGGGAAGGTACTCACAGCTGCTGCTTGTCCAGGGTCAGTGTGAAACCCCACCTGGAAAGGAACACAAGGCTGTGGGGCAGCACCGCCAGGCTCAGACACAGCCTGGGGGCTGTGGGCAGTGGGGCAGGGGGCTGAGCACAGGCTTTGGGTCCAGGTGGAGCTTGGTGTGCTGCAGCAGCCGGGTTTGGCTGCCAGGAGCAGGGACTGAGGGATGGATATCTGCCCCAGTGCCATGGCTGGGAAGGTCCCACTTACTGAGCTGGTGGCTTCAGCTTCTTCCTAATGCCCATGTAAACCTTGGCTGCGTCCAGGGGCCACTCACGCTCCGGCTTAGCACTCTGGGAAAGGAGATCCAGCGGGTCAGCCCAGCTTGGTGCCAGCCTCCCTACCAGGAGGACAGCCAGGACTGTGCCGCTGCTGTCCCCAGGCTCCTCCTCCCTGCCTCTCCTCCCACCCTCGGGGCTCGGGTCCATCCCACAGCATCCCCCGGGTACCCTCTTCTCCTTGAGCAGCAGCAGCCTCCGGTCTCGGATGACAAAGTAACGTTCCTGGAACTTGTTGCCCAGCAGCTTGGGGGGCTCCTCGCGGCATTTCAGCAGCCCACACTTGGGGGTCTCACGCTTGGCACCTGCCCAGTGTGGGGAGATGAGGGTCAGGGGGGCTGGCAGGGTGGGATTGCAGGGGGATCCCACTCTGGGTCTTGGGGCTGTGCCCCTGATGGCCGCAGGGTGGTGAGCAGGGCAAGGGGAAGCTCAGGCAGAGCTGTCCCCCTCTGGGAACACCCCGAGGGGCTGAGTCCTTTTGTGCTTGCCTTACCCGTGAAGAGACAGCTGCCCTCGCCGATGGGCACCTTCCTCACCAGCAGGTATGCGGCACTGGGCTCCGGGAGCTTGCACCACTGCAAAGCCTGCTCCAGCACCTTCTCCTTGGGGTGCAGGGGCCGCTCTGGGGACACAGGGACACTCTCACCACCGTGTCCCCTTCCCTGCACCAGTTCCTGTCCCCCCTGCCGCCAGAAAGCCACCCCCCGTACCCCACACCTCCCCCTCAGCAGCCTGGCCATGCCAGGAGCATCCCCCTGGGCCATCCCGCCGTGCTCACCCAGCTCCCCGTTCTCCAGCGCCTCGAAGGTCAGCCAGATGTCCAGGCTGGCGGCCACGTTGCGCATCTCCAGCACCTGGTTGGTCAGTTCCTCTGCTGTCATCGAGGGGGACACCTGGAGCCGGACACACGGGGAGCTGCGGTGGGTGGTGCGGGATGGGTCCCAGGGACGCCGGGAGCCTGCGTCCCTCCTCACTCCTGCTGGCACAGCCCTGCTTTGGGACTCACCTTCAGGGTGACGCAGCAGTCGGGCACCTTCTGCTCCAGGTAAACCTCGATGATGAGGTCCCCTGCCTGGGAGAGCTGCGGGGACAGTGGGTGGCGATGCTGGTGTGGGTGCTGAGCCCATCCCATCTTCCCAGGGGCTGGAGGTGGTGTCCCGGGAAGCTGGGGCTGCTTCTCCCCTGGGCAAAAGCCTCAAGGTGATGGGCACAGGGGAGATAAGAGGGGGAAGGCCCTTTCCCAAATGTGGATATGGGACAGTGGGGACCCGGGGTGGGCAGCTGGGAGTGTCCCCATCCTCCAGCCAGTCCCCCCAGCCCAGGGGTCCCTGATGTGGTGGGGCCCCAAAAGCACATCCCCAGTACCTGGGTGTCCTTCCAGGTGGTGATCAGGCTGTTCTCCAGATCCATCTGGGATACCTGATCCTCATCAATCTGCCAGAGGAAGGGTGCACAGGGTCAGTGGGGAGCGGGATACGGCTTGAGGACACACAGCCGGGATGGAGGGACGCAGGGGGAGGCAGAGGTGGGCAGCGTGGGGGCATCCAAGGGGGTCTGGATCAGACCCAGCATGGAGGGTGCTGCAGGCCCCTGCTCACATTGAAGATGCTGACGTAGTTGTCGATGAGATCTTCCATCACCTTGACCTCGTGCTCCCCTTTGCCGTCGGTCTGGAAGAGGCTGGGTGCGAAGAGCAGCGACAGGTTCTTGGTGCTCATCTGGTTGAGGTCTGCGCATTTCTGCACCCTGGCACGAGGAGCACAGAGGTGAGGGGCTGGTCCCACTCAGGGCGGAGTTTCAGCCCCAGCTGCCCTCCTCTGCCTCATACAAACTCCCCTGAGAAACAGCCTGGAGGTCCCCAGCCCCTCAGCAGAGGAAACTTCAAACCGGGCAGCTCCTGTTTTGAGAACTTCCCGCTGCCATCAAACCAGACAACAGCGCTACCTCAAACTCCAACTCAGGGATGGGAATCGAATGTTTTCTGTCTTTTTGGGGCACTGGGTGACATTTACATCCTACAGGGAGGTGTCCCCTCGTCCCAAAACCTCCTGTCACTCCTCCTTGCCGCAGGATGACTTTGGGAACGTTCAAGGTGTCCCAGACATGTTCCAGCACCAGCTCTGGGGCTGGGGGAGCAAGGCACGGGCATGGGGCCCTCTCTGTTCCTAGGGATAGGAGCCAGCATTCCCTGGGCAGCAGGGAGACCCCACAATGCTGGCTGGACCAGGGGACCCCGCGGGGAGGTCCCCACTGACCGGTAGAGGTGCCCGATGAGCGCAGCCAGGGTCTTGTGGTTGAGGCGAGGCAGGCGATGGATGAGCTCCTTGTACCGCTCCAAGCGCTGCGGCTTTGAGGGGATTTCTGGAGGGAGGAAAACCAGATCCTGCCTGAACCCAGCAGATCCAGAGGTGACACGGCACCAAGGCTGGCACCAGGATCCCATCCGGAGGGATGCTGGCCCCAGGGAACCCAGTGTGGAGCAGGGCTGGGTGAAGGAGGTACCTGCGGCCTCCTTCCACTGCGGGTGCAGCTCCAGGGTGAAGATGGGATCTTCCAGCTCCCGGAAGAACCTCTTCAGCACGTCAGTGACGTCCTCGATGAAGTTGTCGCTGATGCGCAGCTTGACGTTGCGAGCGTCCCGGCGGAACTCCTCCATCAGTACCTTGATCCGGGACTTGGCGCCATTCTTGCGGTAAATCCCCTCGTGTCGCAGCCCTGGGACAGGGACATGGGGTCACAGGGGCCCGATCCTGCTCAGAGAATCCCTCATGGAGCTGGTGGCCCCAGAGCGGTGCCTCCTGCCTGGATCCATCGGCCATCCCGAGGTGTTGGAGGGTGCCGGGGTGTGCTGGGCTCACCGTACTGGGTGATGAAGGCAATGCAGGAGTCCACGATGATGGGGATGTCCCCCCGGCTCAGCTGCTGGTCCCTCAGAGCGTTGCCCCGGCCCCCCGCCGATGCCTGGATGTCACTGTACCACGCTGCCGAGTCCACCCGCGACAAGCCCTGCAGGTAAAACGTCCTGAGAACAACAAGGGCAGAAAAGAGGGAATGAGGGTGGTCACGGGGGCGGGTTACCCCCTCCTGCCTGCGACAGGGAGTGAGGACCAGCCAGGCTGAGCTGAGGGACACCATGCCCCATCAAAACACCTCTGCAAGCCCCTCGGCCACAGCCCTGCTGTCCCGGTAACATCCCCGCCATGGATTTGGGGTCAGCATTGGCCCATCCATAAGTGCCTTTGCCCTGGGCAGCATGCCGAGGTCGCTTGGTTCATTCCCCACCATCCCCACGGCCAGGACTCACCTCCCCATCTCCACCAGGATCAGCAGCTCCTTCTTCTCCGGGGTGTCCGTGGGGGGAACCAGACCTGCATTGGGGTGAGAAGCTGAGGGGTCAGAGCCACGCATGGCCACCCCGCGGTGTCTGTCCCGGGCTGTGACACGGCACTCACTGAGCTCCTGCAGCCGCCGCAGGTTGATGCTGTCCTCGGCCCCGTCCTCCTCGGCGGGGCAGATGAAGAGGTGGCCCTTCTGCAGGATGAAGAAGGCCCGCTGCCAGTGCTCGGGGTTCAGCATGCACTTGTAGCGCAGCTGGCCCACGCGCTGGAACTCGTAGCCCAGCAGGCAGTGGCAGCTCACGGGGGTGAACCACTGTGGGATGGAAAAGGAGAAGAGCCAGGTGAAGACAGGGCTCCATCCCCGAGGGCTGACCCCCCCGAGGATGGGGGCAGGTCACCAGGGAGCATGGGAGCCCCTGGAAAGGGAGGAGGGTGAAGAGCATGGGGAGGTGGGAGGGATCACACAGGCACAGAGCCTGGGGACACACATGTCCAGGGCTGGGGCGGGCTCACCTTGCCGATGGCGCTGGCCCAGGCTTGCAGCGTTTCGGGCCCATCCGTTCCCAGCTGCTGCACTTTTTCCCCAGTGAGGAAGAGCTCGAGGGTGAAGCGAAACCTGCAGAGGACGAACCAGCCTATGAGGGCAACCCTGCCCCTGCCCCTGCCCCCAGAGCCAGAGCAGCACCAAGCAGGGAGCCCGGCCCTGCTGTCTGTGTGCCCCAGGCTCTCTGGGCATGGCTGGGGGCACGGCTGGGGGTACCTTTCAGTGGGGCCGGGGCTGGTGAGCGCCTGGTGGGCTCTGCTGACCCCCAGGGAGATGAGATCCCCGCTGTCAATGTGGCCCAGGGGCTCAGTGCATTTCTCAGTCTCGAAGAAGAGCAGGGCTTTCTCTAGGGAGCACCACGTGCGCTGGAAGTCTGCGGGGATGGGGGGTCAGTGGCACTGGGGTGGGCACCCCGCTGGCTGCCCTCCCGCGCTCCCCACACTCACCCTCTTTGCTCTTCCTGGCCCCTGGGAGCTTCAGGGGGGCTGTGGCCCGGTACAGGTACCCACTGTGTGTCACTGGCTGGGTGATCTCGTTGTAGACACCCTCTGGACCCGGGTCCTGCGTGCACGGGCTCCCTGTGGGACACGGCGCTGAGAGGGGGTGGGAGCAGGCACCCAACCAAATTGTGGGTACTAGAGGGAGATCCCACTCGTGCAGGTGTGGGCAATGGGGTGCGCAGGCGTGGGGTTCCCCGAAAAGGGACTCCAGAGGAACCCCATGCCTTGCCCCATCCTAAAACAGGGCAGGTCCCCCAGGGGACACCTGACACCCTGACTGTCCCCAGCCTTGGGGCACACTAGGAGGGGCAGGGCCAGTGGCAAAGAGGAAGTTCCTCCAGCATAGCCAGGTGGGGCTCCAGGGTCCTCGTTACCTGAAAGGTTCCTGAGCCTTTTGCTGTCTGGTCCCCACCACAGGTCAGCCCCTGAGGCCACCTCGCTGGCAGCAGGATCAGCAGCCAGAGCAGCCTCCGAGGACGAGAAGAACTGCAGGATGGTCTTGAGCAGGGCTGGTCCTGCCACCGCAGTGCACAGTGCCTGGGGTGGAACGGGCGCCTTTAGGGACCACGTGCTGGCTCGTGGAGACCCCAGCTCGCTCCCAGGGCTGCTCCAAGGCAGCCAAACCAGGGCACAACCTCCCAAAATCTGCCTGGCACAAGGGAGTGAGCACACACAGCCAGGCAGGAGGTGCTGGCACCTCAGACCAGGAGCTCTGGGGTGGCTCCCAGCACCTTGAGGTGTCCCCTACCTGGAGCACCTCCTCCTGAGTAGCGTAGTGGGGGTGGGGCAGGCGGTACCGTCCCTCTCGGTACTTGCGGGCGATGAAGTCCCGTCTCTGCTCGGCGCTGCTGTCCGGGGTTATGGCCTCGGTGGCGGGGAGCCGAGCGGCCCAGAACTGGTTGGCTCGGTCATTTCCCAGCACAATGAAGAGCTGTGGAAGAGTCCCATCGTCATGGCGAGCCCCAGGGCCAGTGGGAGGAGCAGGATTCCTGGTGTTCCTGCATCCTGACAGACGCTGTGGGGCTGCTGCCCTGACAGAGGAGCAGCCTGGCCCCCGAGCACACCATGGCCTGCCCTGAGTGCCTCACCTGCATGATTTCACTGCACCCCCAAGCTCCTCACCTGCACGATTTCATTGGACCAAACGCTGGTGTCCAGCTTCAGGCTTTGCACCTTGGAAATGTTGGAGCCCAGGCTGCGGTGCTGCCCTGCAGGGAGCAGCAGAGTCAGCACCCCCAGATCCTGCTGGGGAACTGGGAGCCAAGGTGTGCCAACACCCCAGCCAGCACCCTGCCTGCCCAGGCCGGCCCAGCCCACACCCCTCAGGACGCCCTTGTGCCCGCCAGCAGTTGTCCCACCTGCACACTGCTTGCAGATGACCACGCACAGGTTGATGGATGCCCAGTCGGGACTCTGAGCCCAGCAGTCAGCGCAGTATTTGTTGGCTTTGTTGGACCAGATCTTCTCTGCCACCTCGTAGTCGTAGAGCATCTCAGCAATGGCCTCCTGCAGCGCTTCCATCCACTCCCGCTTCTCCCGCTCCGACTCCGCCACAAAGCTGGAATCGCCAGCACAGCCGGACCTCAGGGGACGGCAGCAACCAGCCCCCAGGCCCAGCTCCTGGCTGCTCCTCCCTCCTCATCCCCCCCAGACGCCGGGGTACCTGAACGTTTTGGAGGGGGTGATGAGCTCGAAGCTGCGGCTCTTGGCCTCGCGGATGGTGGAGCCGCGCATTTCGATGAAGCACATGGCGATGCCCATTTTGAAGAACTGCGGTTCGGAGTGACAGCGGTGTTGGTTCTGCTGCTCTGAACACACCACCCCAGGCATGCCTGTGGTGTTGGGGTGCAGCCACCCCCAGCATCCCATCCCTGCTTTGCCTGGACAAGCCCCTGCCACTCTCTCAGCCACCTCTCGTCTGACATAAAGCACCCTGCAATTAAATTATGCCTTCAAATGAAAGGCAAGTTCTGCCCACAACTCCTGAAATGTGGCTATCCAGGTCCCTTTCTTTTGGGGATTCGAGTCAGGGACACTCATAAAACAAATATCAACCTGAGCCAACACCTCAGCGCTGATGCTGCCTGGTGCCCATCAGGCAGCCTGGAAATGAGGCCATAGAAATAAAAACAGGGGTGCTAAGATTATTCAGCAGGAAGGGAGTGAGGCATTCTGCGGGCAGCAGCGCAGTGGGGGAGGTGGCAGTGCCCTGCTGTCACCGCGGGTCTCCCTTGCAGCAGGCGTGTTTGCTGCTGATTCCGTGGCCATTGATCCAGCTGTCCTGGGATGGATTGGGATGTTTGGTGTGACCAAAACCAAAATGCCTGCTGGACATGGTGATCATTTGGTGACAGTGAGGAGATTGGGAGGGGTGTCCACTCCTGGTACCCATCACTGCTGCCCTGGGCAGGATCTCCAGCTTCCTGCCCTGCCATTCCCTTTCTCCTGCCCACCCTTTTTCTCCCTGCTCTCCCTTTGGCACCAGCCCTGGCTCAGCTCCCTCCAGCCCTCTCATCCCATCCGGGGTCTGCTCTGGCCACAAACCTGCTCACTCTTGTACAGCCACATCTCAGGCAGGCTCAGGGCTGCGAAAACCTTGGACTTCTGGCCCTTCAGCTCCAGGGTTCCCGACTTCTGGCAGTGGGCGGTGTTGGCAGGCCGGGGCCGGGACCCCACCAGGCGCTGCTCCATCACCTTCTTCTGCAGCGTGGAGCACCACTCATTCCTCTGGGCTGGGGACCAGGCAGGAGGGAGCAGGGCTGAGCCCTTCCCAACAGCCCTGGCAGGGAGCAGAGCACCCAGAAGGCAGGCAGGGGATGTTTTGGAGCTGGGGTGAGAGCCATCTATGGCTGGAGAAGGGAGGCAGGGCTGGGTTCCTCAGGGCTGGTGGGGCCTGGCCCAGGTTTTCACTCACCCTCGTTCTCGGCGCGGAAGACAAAGATCCGATGGCTGGTGATGACCTGGAACTTGTTGTCCTTGGTGGAACGAGCCATCTCGATCACAGACAGCGGGATCACTCCCTTGGGATAGGGCTCCTGGAACGAGCCCCGGGCAGGGTTACCCCCTTTGCCCTTCCCACAGGGCACCTCCATGACCTGGCACATCCTCCACATCTCCCGGGTGCTTGGCTGGTGCTGCCTCACAGCACAGCCTGCGGGCACCGGCAGCCAGGTGGGAGCTGGGGATTCAGGAAGGGGTGGATCCATGGCTGGGACCCTATTTCCAGTAGGAACCCCCCTTTCCTGCTCCCTCTTGGCAGAGGGACCCTTGCTATCCTGGGCTCCCTATGGCTGAGGCTGTGTTGGGAGCCCTCCAGGGCCATGGCTGCTCCACTCCAGCACTGCTGGCTCCTTCCAGAAGGCCAAGGGGAGGCAAAGGGGATGTGGCAGCTCCCCGGGTGGTGTCGAGATGCAGCCTCCCCACCCTGCCCCACCCTGCCCCTTGGTACCTTCTCACTGCTGAAGTACATCAGGTTCTTCCCGTCGAAACGGACGTAGCGCCTCTGGAAGACATAGTTCCTGTTGGGATGGCAGAAAAACTGTTGGGAAGGGGATGATTCCCCCTCACAGATCCCTCCTCCTCCCAGGCACGGCTGCACAGAGAGCCTTGCAGCACACCTGGGTACCCAAGAGATCCCTCCTCCGAGGGGAGCACAGTGACCAGTGCAGCCGCCTCACCAGCCTCGCCCAAGGGGGCTTTGCCTATGGGCACTGCCCCATGCTCAGAGGTGCTCCAGGCCAGTTGGACGGGGCTTGGAGCAACCTGGGACAGTGGGAGGTGACCCTGTCCACGGCAGGGTGTGGAATATGACCTTAAGGTCCCCCCACCCTGAAGCCTGCTGCGATTCCACGCCTGCCCCACATACCCCTGCGGGGACAGCTTGTCCAGCCAGCCGCTGAGCATGGTGGGCCGGGGCTCAGACAGCGACGTGAAGCTGGCGTATGGGGAGATGGTGAGGTCATCCAGGACCTCGTCGGGGTACAGGTGGGCTGGCAGGCTGAACGGGGCGCCCTCGGCGCGCGGGGCCTCCACGGTGGAATAACCCTCGGTGTCGTTCTGGGCGATGCGCTCGATCAGCCGGCTCCGGCTCTCCTCGTCCTCGCTGCGGCCCTCGCTGCTGCACTCGCTGCTCGTCCTGTGGCAAAAGGGGCTGTGAGGGAGCTGGGCAGCACAGCAGGGTCCAGGTCAATCCCACCCCATCTGGGGATACCTGGCACTGCTCCTAGTCCCATCCTGACCTGTTCGGGGCACCCAGGAATGTGCGGGTTTGCATCTCCGTGAGCAGGGTGGGCTCAGCGCTCAGAAGCCCTGTGGCCACCAGCAGCCCGAGGCTCAGCCAGTCCTATGTGATGGCACAAAGGGCCTGGGGCTTCCCTGCTTTAGAGAATGTCACCAGCACACATCTCCAAACCCCTGGCATCACCTCCTTCCCCTCTTCGCAGGCAGCAAAAGGAAGCCAGGCAGCTTCACACTCCCATGTCCTGCTCCCTGCTTCACACCCAGCCCAGCTGCCCCTCATCAGGGCTCTCAGCCTGACCTCTCCCTCTGCCCCTCCAGCATTTCCAGCACCGTGAAGCTCCTTCTGCCGTGACACCTTTGTGCCTGCTCTCGTGTCCAGCCAAAATGCGGGGCCGGCGGAGCTCCTGCATCCATCTCCTGTCCTTGGGAAGCGATGCTAAACCCCCAGCTGGGTCTGCTGAGGCTCTCCAGCCACAACAATAAAAGGAAATTATAAAAATAAACTGCCTGCCCCTTCCCATCAGCCCTCTCAGCCAGGCGTTTTTGTTTCCCTGGAAAGGAAATGTGCTGGAAAATGTCTGACAGGCCCAGGAGCTCACAGGGGACCTGCCCAGGTGCAGCGGTGATGGGCAGGAAGACAGTGATGGCAGCTGGGACACTCACAGGAGAGCACCCATGCCACATTCCACAGTGGAATCCAGTGCCAGGGGGAAGGGAAGGCTCCAAGAAAGGCAACGAGGATGATCCTCTCCCAGCTTCTGTCTGAGGAGCACCTGAACAAAGTGGGCTCCTCCAGGGGACAGGGTGAGTGATGGGCCCAGGTTCATGAGGAATCTCCTGGCCACCCCTGCGGCAGCCACAGGAGCTGGGTGACATCAGACAAAGAGAGCAGGAGCAAGGTGCAGAACCACGTGGGAAAGGAGTGGCTGAGCTGCAGGGATCCTCCTTGAAGATGAAGACATTTTTGGAGAAGAAGCCCACAGAATGTGAGAAACTGCCCCCGGTGTAAGTCCATGAGAAGCTTCAGGGCCAGGAGGAGGACCCCGAACACCTTCCCTGATAAATTCTCCCAACACCTGGTTTTGGGCACTGCCTCATCCTAGGACAGGCCCTGCACAGGCACCTTCTGAGGCCATCGGACATCAGATGTCCCCGATCTCCATGGGACAGGAGCAAGCCCTAAATCTGCCTGAGAAGATGCTGGGCTGGAGCCATCCCAGCCTGGGGTCTGCTCCAGAGAAATGGGGTGGAAGAGGGGGCTGAGGAGGGGATGGAGAGGGAAAAGACCTGGCTGGCTCCAGGAAAGACAAGAAATGGCCTTGGGTGGCTGTGAGGCTTAGAGCACAAGGAAAATTGCTGTTTAATTCACACAGCAGAGCCTTGGCAGGGTGACTCATCTGGCCGGAGTCCCAGCCCGGTCTCCAGATGCTTCAGGAGGGACTGGACAGGGAACGGTGTGTCTGGAGGACTCTGTGAGTCACAGGCAGACAGCAGCCCTGAGTGCCAGGGTTGAGTGGGAGGCAGACCCACGGGATGGGTCAGGGCAAGAGGAAAACGGGAAACAATCCATGCCAGCCCCTTCCTGAGCCATGATTTATGGTCAATGAAAGCATAAAGAGCTGGAGGGCACCGAGCATCTGACAGGGACGGTGCCAGGTGAGTCTGACAGAATCCCCTGAGCTCTGTGGGGTGGCACGGCCACTGCTGTGCCACCTCCCTGTCCTGCTGAGACCCCTGGCTGGAGCAGGGCACCAGTGTTTCAGGGGGCTGAGCATCACCAGCGTGGACCAAGGTGCTCAGACTCAGAGCGGGTAAATCCCACCCTACGCTCCTACTGCACCCTCAGACACCCAGCTCCCAGTTCCCAGGGGATTTTACATTCCTCTTCCTCTTTCTGAGGATATTTTCTTGCTGGTGAGAGATGCCCACCCCTCTCACTGACACTGCCCACACCCCAAGCCAGGGAGCCACATGGGGCAGACAGAGCTCACCCAGAGCAGGACAAGAGGAGTTCCCACGGGTAGGAAAAGGGGCAGAAGGGCCTCTCTGAAGTTTGGGACTGGGAAATATTTCCCATGACAAACGGATTGGTGAGCTGCAGAGGATGCTTGGTCTTTCCCAGTGCCACAAGGATGAGGACTGGCTGAGCTGGAGAAACACCAGTGCTGCAGGGGAGGATCAGGAGGTCGCACAGAGGGAGCAGGGCTGGGGCCAGGGCTGGGGCCGGGGCTGGCCAGCAGCCCCTCAGCAGCTGAGCAGGATCCCGTGGCTCTGCTCCAGGGAATCGTGGTGGGACCAGTGGGGATGCGTGTGGGAGGAAAGAGCCGGAGCAGCTGCATGGAGTCTGTGAGCACAGTGCAAGAGGTCTTTGAAGGCTTTTCTGTCTCCTGTTCCACTCTCCGCACCCTGGACACATTAGTGCTCGTGCTGGGAGAGAAAACCAGTGAGCTGCTGCCCCTGACACTGCTGACGGTCACATCCTGCTCTTCTCAGCAAGGCCAGGCTGCAAAATCCCACAGCTGCAAGTGCCCGGCCAATTCCCTCAGGGTGGTCAGGATCCCAGCTCCCTGGAAGCCTCTGGATGCAGGCTGTGACCCACAGGTCAGCGCCCAGCTCCTCTCTGACCTGATTCGGAGACTCTGCAGGAGATTGCAGCGTTTACAGAACTCCTGTTCCCAGGTATCTGCAGTTCCCCAGCCGTGGCTGTGATCTGTGCCACCGGATCAGGTGCCACCACGGTGCCACACACCCGGAGCAGGACAGGGACTGGACCCACACCAGGCCAGAAAGGCAGGGCCAGAAAGGCTGGGCATGGACTGGCCAGCAAGGCCACGGCCAGAGCTGAAGGCCACAGAGCTGCAGCTCACCTCCTCCTCTCTAAGCAACACAGGAAAAGGAACCCTCCCCATCCGAAATGGGAAGAGCAGCTTTCCTTCCTCTTTCTGAGATGCTATCAGGAGTTATGGAAAGTACATTTCAAAAGCTTTTTAAAGGTGCCCCTCACAATTTCACTGTCCAGCACAGAGGGGCTGAGCAGCAGATGCTGATCTGATGCTGCTGGAGCCTTCAGGGATTGCACAATCCAAGCTCATCTGGAGCTTGGAGCCATCTAATTTCTGAGTAATCCCCATCTCCCACGGTGTTTCCCTGTTCCCAGAGGCCAAATCTGGGCTCCTCTGGGTGTACAGGTGCCCAGTGCCACTGGTGCTGCCCCAGCTGTGCACCCAGGACGTCTCTTGCCAAGCACTGTCCCCCCAAGCACAGCTCCATCTCATCTCTGAACCCACCAGCTCTTCTAGAGACTGCTGACCCCATCCCAGACACTCCTGATCAGCTCTGCAGTGGGGAATGACCCCCCATCCCCTCTCAGGCTGTCCCCAGGGGTGTCCCCTGTCCGTGGACGCCCAGCTCAGCCCCTGTGGCCCAGAGGAGCTGATCCCTACCTGCAGCCTTCTCGCTCCAGCTCCAGCTCAGACACGGCCTCGTAGCTCTGCTCAGAGGAGATGCCAACACCCTGGGAAGAGAGAAGGGTCACATCTCCCGTCCCCTGTGACCTGTCCCGTCCCAGACCCCCTCAGCCTGCCTGGCCCATGGCGCAGGGGCACAGCCTGTGACCCTCAACCCAGCACAGAATCACAGAATCTCCTGAGCTGGAAGGGACACATCGCGTCCACTCCCTAGCCCTGCACAGACACCCCAACAACCCCACCCTGGGCATCCCTGGCAGCGCTGTCCAAACGTTCCTGGAGCTCTGGCAGCCTCGGGGCCGTGCCCATTCCCTGGGGAGCCTGGGCAGTGCCCAGCACCCTCTGGAGGAAGAACCTTCCCCAGGCACTGCCGGGCACCGCGGCCCTACCAGCTGCAGCTCCCGGCTTTGCAGCCGCTGGTGGGATGCAGAGGGACAGCAGGGGACAGCCACCACCCCCGCAGTGTCCCCTCACCTTTGGCTCCCGGAGTGGGGCCACATGGCCGAAGATGGTCTCGCTGTAGGGGCTGACGGGCGGGTCATTCACCTCTGTGGGCAGAGATGGGGGAGGGAAAGGCATCAGTGGTGCCTGCGGGGAGGGAGAGAGCAGCCAGGACCCCCCGAGCCCACCACGGTGCACCCCAACACCCAGGGCATCTGACACGGTGACATCTGTGGGCTTGGGCTCTGCCTGGAATGGGCCACCCCGGTCCCTGGGCGAGGCAGGAGCAGGGGCAGGAGCGGAGGAAAGGCAGCGTGTGTGGGTGACCCCCTCTCCCCCTTCCTCGGGGACGCTGGAGGTCCCTGATGTGCCCCGGGGGCTCTCACCTGGCTTGCCGATGGGTCTCTGCGGGATGGGGGGCAGGGCCCCGCCGGGCCAGCCGGGGCTGCAGGAAAACACGAGAGGGGTTACTGAGGCTGGGCTGGGAGTCTGTGGTGTCCCGGCTGGCTGCACGGGGACTGCTGGACCCTGCTCCCGAGCCCGGCTTTGTCCCCTGGAATGTGCAGCATCCTCTCCCTGCTCCCAGTGCCCTCCTCGCTCCCTTCTCTTCCCAACCCTGGGACTGCCGGGCTGTGCTTTTGGGGTTGCGGGGCATTTCCCATCCCAGCTTTTCCTCCCCTCTGCCATCTCCCACCTCGTTCCCAGCAGGAGCCAGCCCCAGAACCCTCACTCAGCCACCCCTCACCATGCTGGAGCCCCCCAGCCCTGCTGCCGGAGGGGCAGAGAAAGGGCAGCAGCCTCTCCCTGCATCCAGAAGGAGCCATCGGGGGGCCCAGGGCCATCCCGTCATCTCAGAGGGATCCCAGCTGCCGTATCGAGGCTCGGGGAAGGCACGGCGAGGGCGGTGAAAGGGGCTCGTCAGCACCTGGAGGCAGCCAGGGCCAGGCTCTGGGCGGGGGGGCGGGGGTGGGGGGCTCTCTGGATCCCCATCTTTGCCTGCTCTGCCCCCCCTCTGCTCCCAGGGGTGAGGGAAAGCATCGGCTTACTCAAGCTTGTCCTCCGGCTGGCTCTGCTCCGGCGGGGACAGAGCCGGGGGCTGAGGGACACCCTCGCCCCGGGGCCCATCCTCCCCTGCCGGCTGCTCCGCGGGTGCCGGCGGGCACTCGAGTCCTTCGTAGATGACATTGGACACCATCTGCAGGCGGGCCTGCCCCGAGTCCGGCTGCGCGGCTGCCCGAGGGCACGGCGAGGGCTCTCTCCGGGCTGGGGCGGGCAGGGCAGGGCTGGGTGCGGGGGAACCCTCCGGGGCACTGCCAGGGCTGGGCTCAGCTGCCCGGCCCCTGTGCCTGTGCCGAGGGGGCACACACGGGACGGACGGGGGGCACTTCTCCGATGCCTCCGGGGTTTGTCCATGACTCGGGGACGGCCGCGTCTCCTCCCGAGCGCCGTCCCGCCCTCTCAACCGGGACGCTATCGCACCCATGGCCGCGGCTGCCCCTGGATCAGCCTGGGCTCCGGGCTCCGGGCTCTCCGAATCCGTGGAGCTCTCCCCTGGCACGAACCCCTCTAGTACCACAAAGGCTGCTGGTGCCCTGTCGCTGCCCGGGCCGTGTGCTGGCGCCGTGGAGCGTGCCGGGGGCACAGGCACTGATCCCTGCTCTGGCTTCGAGCGAGGGAAAACCGTCCTCGGCTTGGGAACCGGCTTCACGGCGGGAGGAGCAGGGTCCTTGTCTCCAGGCGGTGCCTGGCTGGGCACGGTGACACGCGGCTGCGTCCCAAAGGCGTCACTAGTCCCTCCCGGCTCTGCTCTCATGGCATCCTTGCCCTCCTGGGGGGCATCCAGGACCTCTGTGCCTCGGGAATGGGTGTCTCCTGCTGCAGCTCTCCCCCGAGATCGGCTCAGCATCCGTGTCTGCTGCGCCAGGTTGAGGATCCTCTTGCGGTGCCCGGTGGCGGTGATGCCGATCTGCTGCAGGTGGCGGCTGTCCAGCGAGGTGGCATCTCCGGCCACGTGGTAGCCGTGCTGCTTGAAGACATCCCGGTACCTCTCCAGGTGGATGGTGGCCAGCCAGTCTGCAATATCCGAGTCAGGGCCGCACGGGGAGCTCATGGCCCTGCGGTGCTTCTGGGACGGATGCTCAGCCCATCATCTGTGCGAGGAGGGGAGAGAGGGGCTGAGGAGGCGGCAGGAAGGGAAGGGGGGTGGGTTCAGCTGCCGTGAAAGGCGCGGATCCTGCGGGTGGGAGCGCGGGATGTCCCAGAGGTGCCCTCACCTCGCCGCTGTCCCCACAGCCGCTCACCTCCCAGCTCCAGGAGCCGGCATCCTGTTGTTCCTCAGCCCCAGCCTCTCCACCGCTCCCCGGGGCTGCCGCAGCCGGATCCTGGCCCCGCTTTGTCGGCGGGGCCGTGAGCCGAGCCCGGGCAGGAACCGAGCGTGCGGGGGCTCACGGGGAGCGGGCGGTCGGGCAGATGCCGAGCGCTGGGACACGCCGGGCTCCGCGGGGCCGGCCGGGCGGGCCAGGGCCGGCGCAGCCGCGGGGGTGTCCTGGGCAGATAATGGGGGGAGCAGCGGGGCCCCTCCCAGGGGATGAGCTCCTGTGCTGGCCAGCTCGGGGAGGGCTCAGCGGCCGGAAGGGCCAGACCATAATCTCTCTCTCTCACTGCTGGCGAGGGCATGGGAGAGGTCAGCATGACTCACGGGCAGGCAGAGGGGGGACAGCNGCCACCGGGGACCCTCAGCCCAGCGCAGCCGCGGGACAGAGCCTGCTGAGGGCCTTTTTCCCATGAATCACGCAGCTCCGCACTAAACCATCTGTGCTGACTGTGCTGCCACCGGGTCTTTTTCCAGTTCCTCCATTTCCCTCTATTGTTCGGCGCAGGCTTCCTTCCTGCTGCCTGCACGCTCCCACGCATCCCCTGCCCCCTCCCGCGGGAGCCGCGTCCCAAAGCCGGCCGGGGACAGCGGGGCTGAGCCCCCGTGCCCAGCACGGGCATGTCCCTGCTCCCCCCAGCCCCGCCTGCCCAGGCGAGGGGTGCGCGGGTGCCCTGGGGGAATGCCCTGGGAGGCTGCGATGTCCCCGCGAGCACGTGGGGGACGCTGTCAGCGAGGAGGAGGGACAGTCACGGCAGGGGCTGGGACACGGGGAGCAGGGCAGGGGGACAGGGCGGCTGTCAGGCTGATGTAGGACCCGCGCAAAGGGTGGCGATGCCCCACAGCGCTGTGGGCTGGGTGTCCGTGCCCCAGGGTTAAAGGGCTGTGCCCACTTCGCCCAGCAGCTGGTGCCGAAATGGGGCAATTTCCCCCTTTCTCACGCCTGTATCACCCTGAGGGATCTGCGGCCGGCTTTGCCCTCTGCCTGCCCTGCCTGGGGCTTCTCCAGTGAGGAGATGGCCCCTGAGACCTCTCCACTCCTGGGCAGGGGGCTCTGAGGTCGTGCCGGGCACCGTGTTGGGGTGTGGCACTGTGGGGCAGTCCGGCCGTGCCCATGGGCAGTGGTACTTCATGGGCACCATCCCTGTGCCTACAAACCTTGCCCAGCTGGCACAGTGAGCGTGGACTGTCCCGCTCCTGACCCTTCCCCACCGTCCCCAAATCTGTCCCGTCCATGTCCTGCCACCCTCGCGGTTGTCCCTCACCTCTGGCGGTCCGCAGCCCCCCGGGGCCGGCTCCGGCAGAGCAGCACGGTGGCAGCGCCGCGTGGGCTCCGGGGCCACCCCGCGCTGGGCTCCAGGGTGATGCCAAGGCAGTCCCCGTGTAGAAACTGCTGCGGGCCCCGCGGCACCCAGCCTGCGCCTCCCACTGCCGGTCCCTCCTCCGGGCCAACCCTCTGGTCCCCATCCCTGTCCCACCCTCTGTCCTGTCCCTTCCCAGGCGTCACGCTGTCCCGGCTGTGCTGTGTCCTGTCCCTCAGCCAGGCTCTGCCTTCCTCCCCCTCACCCCTCATCCTCCTTCTGCTGCCTTCCCAGCTCCCCCACCACGAGCTCGGACACTCACTGCCACTGGGGACCGGGCTTCCCCAAGAGCCACACCCCAAGGATCTTCTGCCGAGGGAGATGTTTGAAGGGTGCCTTTGGGTGTCTCCACTGTTTGTGCCCCTGGCTGGAGGCAACAGGAGACATGCCCAGTATCCACCATGGCACAGGACTGGTTGGGGTGCAGGAGCTGGGGCTGAATTGGGGAAAACTGGCTAAAATATTCATGCTGCTGAGGGGACTTGGGAGGGTTGGCACTGGATGGGTGAAATTTTGGGAACACCAAAACCTTTGTCCTGTGGGGATGTGGGAATGCAGCACCCCATCCCACTTCTGGTGCCCCATGGGCAGGGGGATGTGGAGGGAGCCGAGGGGCAGGATGACAGCAGGGGCTGGGGTGGAAGGGGACATCCAGAGGGATTCTCTCCTGCAAGGAGCCTGAGCTTTCCCCACGGACTGCCCCAGCTGCTTTTAGCACAACGCTTCTTGCAAGAGCCCCAGCAGGGCTGGCAGTTGGCCCCACTCAGCTGTTACCCAACCTCGAGGGTGCCAAAGGCTGATATCTCGCTCCTGATGCTGTGGCTGATAACCTCTTGCTGCCCTGAGAGGGCCCAGAGCTGAGGACACCCTTGCTCCACCCCAAGCAGGTCCTTCCCCACCCCAGCAGTGGCCCCAAAAGCCATGGTGGGGGTGCTGTGGGAGGGCCACCCTGTACAAAGCTCTGTGTGCAGTTCAGTGGGGAAAGGCAGGTTCTCCTCACCACAGGCTGCTCCTGCAAAGCAGAAGCCGAACTCAGCACGAGCCTGGCAAGGTTTTCCCTTCCTCCCCTTTCCCCACCAGCCTCTCCAACAGGGAATGACACATCCCTCGGGCTGGGCGTGACAGGTGGCCCCATGGACCCCCTTGTGGGTGGGGTGCACGGGGACCCTCAGGGTGGGCAGGGACTCTGTGGCCCTGCAGGGCAGACCGTGCCCTCCCTCTGCCTCTTAGAGGAAGCTGTTTGGCGCTGCCGTTCCTGGGAAGGCTGCTGAGGTCTGTGGTGACAGAGCACAAATGATGTGTCACCACCTCCGTCCTGCTGTGCTGCAGGTGTTGCACAGTGAAGCGCAGCCTGGCGCCCTGCAGCATCTCCACAGACAGAATCCCAGGCAGGGCCAGGCTGGAAGGATCCGCAGCGGCTCCTCTGGTCCAAACTCCCTGCTCAGACAGAGCATGGGGCGCAGGGCTGTGTCCAGAGGCTTCTGGAATATCCCCGGGGAGGAGACTCTACCCCCTCTCTGCACAATCTGCTCAGGGCTGGGCACTGCCCAGGGCAGCACTTCTGCCTCCTGTGCAGGGCAATTGCTGGGCTCAGGCCCTGCCCGTGCCTCTGGTGCCACTGCTGGGCCCTGGAGCAGAGCCTGGGCCCTGCCCTGAGCCCTTCCTGCAGCCAGGGACACCCAGGGCTGAGGCTGGGGCTCCTCTGGAGGCTGAGCAGCCCCAGCTCCCTCAGCCTGTCCTGGGCACGGAGCTGCTCCAGGCCCTTCCTCAGCTGCGCAGCCTCCGCCGGCCCCGCTCCAGGAGCTCCCTGGCCCTGCTGTGCTGAGGATCCAGAGCTGGACACGGCACTGCAGAGCTGCCCCCAGGGCTGGGCACAGGGGCAGGATCCCTCCCTGACCTGCTGCAGTGCTTTAGAGACCCCTCAGAACTTGCTGCTGGGAGCAGTGCTCTTCCCTGCTGCCGGGAGGGCAGGGATGGGCTGCAGGGGAGGGAAATGTTGTCCCTGGGCCATCCTCACGGTGGCAAGTCACCGTCCTGGCAGCCTTGATGTGACCAAGGACACAGTGCAGCTCCCACAACCCACACCCTGATGGCTGCTGACAGGGCAGTTTGGTGCAGAAAACCTCCGCTGCTCCCTTCTCCCTCCTCAGTCACCTCATTCCCAGGTTTGGGGCTCCATTCCCTTGGCAGGGGGGAACCCCCTGCTCAAGCACCTCTGCTGAGCCCCAGCACCTGCTTCCCAAGGGGAACTGCTCCTTCCCAGAACCCTTCCAGGACAGTTCAGGGCACCCCCCAGCCACGGGACTGCCCCGGAGCTGGCACAGGGAGGGGAGCAGGGCACAGCAGGGCACCGGGGCAGGGCACAGGGATGGGATGTTTCCCGAGGGATTTCCTATCAGCCCACGTTCTGCAGAGCAGGCTTCAGAGCCTCTGCCTGATGTCAGTGTTTGCCAGCCTGCTGACGGGATCTATATTTATATTTAGACAGCAGCATCCTTGAGCAGGGGCACAGAGCCCTGGCCTGCCGTGGTCCCAGAGCAGGAAGGTCGTGCCTGCTCCCTGGAGGAGGCAGACGGGCAGGATTGGAAAACGCCCCTGGGGCTGGACTGGGCTTTGAGGAGGTGCTGGCAGGGGCTGGAGGAAGCAAACATCAAAGTGAAGGTTGGATCCTTCCCACACAAAGGCCTGTGTGGTCCTTCCCTTTCCCGGATGACACTGTCCCTCAAGATTCCTGTGTCCGTCCGTCCATCCATCCATTTTCCTTCCCTCCCTTCCTCCTTCTCTTTCTCCCTTCCTCTCTCTTTCCATCAATCCATCCATTGATCCATCCCTCCCCTTCCATCAGCTTTTGCTGTCCCCTGGGGCAGTTTTTCCTTTACCTTCAGCCCCACCCGCGCAGGCTGGTGCTGGGGAATGTGTGGGGTGATGGTGGGAGCATCACTGGGGAGCAGGACACAGTGAGGGACACTCAAGGCTCATCCCTAGAGAGGAAATATCCCATTGGGCAGCTGGAAATGTGGGGTTGGAGCTGAGCCTGGAGGGTTTGCCGGGCACAGCAGAGAGCTGAGCCCCCGGGAGGGACTGGGGGAGGAGGGGGGAGGGGGAAACTGGCGTTTTGGGAATCTGCTGGACCTCTCCAGGCAAAAGCCAGTCCGTGAGGCTGCTGGGTGGGGGGCCCTGGCTGGGATCAGTCCTGGTCTGGGTGGTGGGGCCAAAAGCTGCCCAAAACCTACCCGTGAGCTCCGGAGACGCAAATCACGGCATCCAGGGATGGAGTCACATCCTGCCCCAGCAGGGGCACGTCTGACATGGCGTGTGGCCAGGACGGGCCCGTGCCACGCTCCCGCTGCCCCCCATCCATCAGGAGCGGCTGACATCACCGCCTCCGGGCTAATCTCTCGTCCAGCAGCAGCTTCCCGTTTCCTTTCCAATCTCTGCGCTCGGGGCCGGGCAGGAAAAGCGCCCAGCTGGGCTCTCGTGCGGGGCCGCAGCCCCCGCGTGTCTGGCCCTCGCCCCAGCGGGTCCTGGGCCACCAAAATCCCAGTGAGGGCCCCCCGGGGGGCTCCGAGCCCCCCGCACCCTGCCTGCACCATCCCTCACTCGGGATGCCGGTGCCGGGTCCCTTTCCTGTTTGTGCCACAGGAAACCCAGGAATGGCACATCGTTCCCAAAGAAATCACCCCACGGTGCCCCTCCAGCCCCTCCAGTTTCACGCTGGGTCATACTGGGAGCCAGCAGCTCTCCTCCAGCCCAGTGCTGGACGTGGAGCAGTGAGAGGGACACTCCCTGTGCCACCCCCATCCTGGGCACCTGGGGCCACATCCCGGCCTGAGGTGTCCCCCGGCCCGGCACAGCTCTCCCTGGGGCTCCCTGCTGGGCTCTCGGTGCTCAGGCAGCACCTCCTCACTCCCACTCACGGCTGGCTAAAAATAACCCCCCGGCAGAGCCGCAGCCTGGATCCTGCGGAGAAACATCGGGAATGCGGAGGGATGAGGCTCCTTCCCGCAGGGATGAGGCTGGGTCTTCACCCCAGCACCCTGCGAGCTCGGGGTTCTGTCAGGGCAGCACCCAGGGGTGATTTTCCACAGTTCCCAGCTCTGCTGGAGTGGTTTTGGGGCAATTTGGGGCCAGGATGTGCCTTTCCGCGGGTGAAACAATCCCTGCTGCAAGTGCCGCGTCTGCCGGCAGAGGTGGGAGCAGCGTGGGGAGAGGGAGCTCCCCTTGCTGCGTGCTGCCAGGTGGGAGCGGCACACACCCTGTCCTCGTTTTCCACATTTTCCTGGCAGAGGCGGCTTCTGTGCAGCCAGCCCAGCTGCAAACCCCGGGATGCGGCTGTCCTGACAGCCAGGGCCTGCTGTCTGCTTCCCAGCACCGTGTGTGTGTGATGTCCCCCCCGAGGCAGCGCAGGGGACACCCGTGACCTAACAGGGGGGCTAAAGGGGGACAGCAAACATCCGTGCCCGAGGCGTTGGGGTGAAGGAAAGCTCCAGGTGTGGGGGAAGCAGCCCCAGGGCAGCAGCACTCACAGCTCTGCAGGGGGACTGGGGCGTCAGGGGGACATGGGGTGTGAGGCTGGGTCAGAGGGACCCCAAAAGCCGCAGTGACGTCCCCATTTGCACTGACCTTGGCTCAAACCCAGCTGGGGATGGAGCCCAGCAGCCACCGGCAGCCTCGGAGCGTGGGGGCGAGGAGGGGGTGGAAAATCCCTCATTTGTCAGCGTATTCCCACGGCAGGGCCTGTCTAGACCAACTTCCCGTTATCCGGTGGAAGCTGCCCCGTGCCCACGCACGCTCACGTGGCGGTGCAGGGCCTGGCATCCCTCTGTCCTGTCCTGCTGTGGCCACTTCTGTCCCTGCTGAGGGTCACCCCAGGGTGCTGGGGCTGCACCGATGGACCCTCCAGTCGCGCCCAGACCTGGATGGCTCCGGATGGGCTCCGTGCCAGCCTCCTCCCCATCCCGAGCCGGCCCGATGCTCTCGCACACACCAACCCCTTTATTGTTGTGCCAGGAACCACAGCAGCGGCAAACACTGGGAGAGTGGGGACACAGGTGGCCCAAGACCCCAGTGCCAGGACAAACCCCACAAACCACCAGGGGAAGGGGTCCCCAGAGCCAGCTGGGCTAGAGCCAGCCAGCAGAGGTGAGCCTGGTGCTCAGGAGAGGACCTGGGAGGGCTCCCTGAGATGCAGGGGGGGTGTCACACTAAGCTTGGAGAGGTGTGGAGGGCTGGAGAGGGTCCAGCCTGACCTCGGGGTTGGCAGAGCTGGACCTCAGGCCAGATGGGGTCGATTCACGCCTTGTGCTGCTGCAAAACCTGGGCAGGACCCTCACAGACCCCCCACTTCCGGGGTTACTTCTGGGCCTTTGAGGGTCTTACAGTGGCAGAGCCACATCCCGGTGCCAGGAAAGCTCCTGCCCGCCTCAGCCTGCCCAGCCTCTCCTTGGAACACCCACTGCCAGCCCTGTCTCCTGCGGGGACATCTCCATGGGCACAGGGGGCACCAGGGTGCCCGTTCTCTCTCCTTCCAGCACCTTCACTTTCCATCCGGTGACGCAGATCCCACGGGACAGTTCCCCGCTGCCTGGGTAGGGAGGGGGGGGTCAGTGATGAAGGAATTGGAGAGCAGATGTGACTATTGGGAAGCAGGGAGCCAAATGTCCAGCTGTGCCCCCTGGGTGCCGAGCCTCGGCCATGAGGGGATTCCTCTGTGGAGAGGGCTCAGGCCTCGTGGTCACTGGCACTCAGGTGGTCCTCGGACAGCCCGGTCTCGTCGATGTTTTCCAGGGAATCCGCGTGCTGCACGGAGAGCTCGGCCAGGCTCACGCTGGGCAGCGTGTTCTGCTCGGGGTACACCCAGGGCTTGTACTCGGGGTCGTGCCGGCGCTTCCACTCCGGGTACTTCAGCCCGGCCTTGTAGATCTTCTTCATTGCCTGCAGGCACAGCGGGGCTGGGGCCGCCCTGGGCTGTGGGCACAGCTCCCAGCTCCCCCATGGCGGGTTTTTGGGGCGTCGGGAGGGGATGGGGGCCTGGCTGCCCCAGAAACATGCCCAGTGTATGCCCTGTGTCACCGAGGCTACATCCTGGGAGCCCTGGGCCGCCCAGGATCCACCCTGTGAGCCCTGGATCACTCAGCATCCATTCTGTAAGCTCTGGGTCATCCAGCACCCATCCTGAGAGCCCAGAACCACCCAGGACCTGTTCTGTGAGCCCTGGATCACTCAGTCCTGTGAGTCCTGAGTCACCCAGAACCCATTCTGTAAGCTCTGGGTCATCCAGCACCCATCCTGGGAGCCCTGGGTCACCCAGGACCTGTCCTATAAGCTCTGGATCTCCCAGCACCTGTCCTGTAGGCCATGGGTCACCCAGGACCTGTTTTGTGAGCTCTGGGTCTCCCAGCACCTGTCCCATGCGTTCTGGGTCTTCCAGCATCCATCCTCAGAGCCCTGGGCCACCCAACACCCATCCTGTGGGTCCTGGGGCACCCAACACCCGTCCTGTGGGTCCTGGGTCCCCCATCCTGCTCCCATCCAGGGGTAACTTGGGCAGCTCAGCCCTGCTGCCTGTGACTCCCAGCACCAGCCATGCACCCCCCTTACCTTCGGTGCCACAAACTGGGACACGCGGTTCACCACCCACTTCGGCAGCGAGCCTGCAAGAGCCCAAAGCCCCGTCACTCCGACAAAGCCGGGCCAGCCCCGGGGGAGGCACCACGAGCGTGCAGCATCCCCAGGGCTGGGGTGGGCACCCCTTCTTCCTTGGGCTGGCCCCACTTCCCCGTGCCTGGGTGATGGAGAGTGAGCCCCCTCCCCTCCTGCGGGCACTCACCGCGAGGGTCCACCTGGGTGAGGTAATAGAGGATGCAGGCACCGTCCCCGTTGGCCTTGATCAGGTACCCGGTCTGCAGGGACACGGCCCGCACGAAATCCTTGCGGGGCGGGTATTTCTGCGGGCAGATTGCGGGATTCAGAGCCCGCCCGTGCCCACGGGCAGCCCTGCCGGGGCTGGGGGCAGCCGGGGCTCACCGGGTGCTTGACGCTGTAGTTGATGATCATGTAGTCATTGCCCAGGGGCAGCCAGGAGCGCAGCGTGACGAAATCCCGATTCTTCAGGGGGCTCGGGCACTTCCCTGCGGACAGATCCTGTTTCACCCCAGCCCCCACGGCCCCACACACTCACAGGGGCGTGGGCTTGGGGAGGGGGGCGCCGGGGGTCTCAGGGGCTGCTCACAGGAGTAGTATCCGACATCGGCGTTGACGGTGAGGCGCCCGATGTCGTAGGTCTCGATCATGTTGGAGTCCCATTTCTTGCGGTAGCTGGTGTCGTGCAGCACGTCATAGAGGGTCTCGGCCGGGACGTCCTTGCAGGAGATGCGGGTCTGTGGGGAGAGGGGCGGGGGGCAGCACCCAGCCCCGGAGCTGTGCCCACCCGGGGACGAGGGCTTTGGGCTGCCCCGTGTCCCTGTGCTGTGGAGGATGCTCCGCACTCGTGATGCGGGACAGCCCCAGAGCCACCGCTCCTGCAGCCAGAGCGGGGCTGGAGAGACCCGCAGCCCGCAAATGCCTGACACCTGCCCTGCCCCTACCCCATGCAGGGCAAGCAAAGGGGTGCCCGTGTCCCTTCACGATGGTCTCGGACGTGGGCTCCGGTCCCGGGGGGCTGTCGGGTCCGGTCCCGGGGGGCTGTCGGGCCCGGCTGTAACCGGAGCCGCGGAGCTGCCCGGCCGCGCCGGCCGTGCATTATTGATGAAGGCGGCCGCCCTGCTCCTCGCAGCGCCGGGAGGAGGGAGATGTCATCTGCTCCTCGTTAGAGCCCTTGCATCTTTGATGAGGTGCCGTGTAACCGGAGATGGCCCTCTGAGCGTGGCAGGTCCCATCAATCTCGGGCAAAGCTTTCCCCGGTGGCCCGGGTGATGGTTTGTGCCCGGCGTGCTGGACTCGTGCCCGGGCCGGGCTCGGAGATGTGCTGCAGTCCCCAGGGCACCGGGGGGAGGGTGGGAGCACCCAGCCCCTTCCTGCTGCTCTCCTTCCCTGGCTACACCCAGAGGTGCTGCTGCTGCAGGGTGAGGGATTTTTCCAGCTGGAGGTGGAGCTCATGGCACTCACGGTTATCACAGAGGGACCGTGGCAGCCTGGCACCCCCCAAATTCCCCCCTAAAGCCTGTCCACCACCCTCCTCCAGCCTCAGATGAACAACAGCCCTGCCAGGCACAGGGAAAGCACAGAGCCCAGACCCATCCACAGGGAATTCAGGTGGAACAAATCCAAAGCTCCAGCTGCTCAGGGAATTTCTGGGTTAATTAACTCCCTCAGTTAATGGAAAGACCGAGGCTCTTCTGACCCCGAGAGAGCTGTGCAGCTTGGACTGGACTGGGTGGCATCCTCCATCCCACGCTTCAGGAAGGGGCTCTGGGCAGTGACAACAACCAGGGCCCTCTCCAGGGCAGGGAAAACCCCATTATTGCACTGAACCCGGCTGGGTGATGGTCCCTGACTCCCCTGGACCTGCCTGGGGTCCCCTCTCTGTGGGGCTCGGTGGTGGCAGGGGGGACATAACTGCACCCCCTCTGCCAGGCTGGGGGTTGGACCCTGGCCGGACCCCAGGGGTTCCTGCCAGCCTGTCCTGGTCACTCTGAGCAACATCCACTGCTCCAGTCCAGATGTCACCGATGTGGCAACATGGAGACCACGGGAAACCCTGTCCAAGGCTGGCACTGCCCGTACCCACAGAGCCAGACCTCTCCCTGCAGGAGGCAACCAGGCTGCTCAGGCGTGCTTTACCCTTGGCAGGTCCTTGCTGCTGTCACCACTGCCCTTCTCCTTCAGGACACAGCTTCCAGGAGCACATTCTCTGTGTCCTTCCCAGGGATGGAGGTGACAGAGCAGCCCGCAGTGTCCCGGAGCTTCCTTTTGGGAGAGGGATGTGGTGTCTGCCTCTTCCCAGGTTTCAGGGACCTGCTGCAGTCACCAGGACTTTTCAAAGAGGTGTTGGCCTGACCCCTCAACACCCCCCCAGTCCCATGCATTCCCAGCTGCCTTAAATGCTCCCCAATCCAGGTGCAGAAGCTCTTCCCTGGCTCACGGCAGCAGGGAAATGTGGATTGCAGCTGCACCTGTGCCAAGAGTGCTGCTCCTGCTCCTCCCCCTGGCCCTGAAGGGTCTCTGTCCACAGCAGCAGTGTGTGCCCAGCTCCTCCCGTGCCCCCTGGCTGCAGGAGAGGAGCTGCTGGGTGTTCTGTGTTCAGGACAGCGCTGGGAGAACCTCTTACAGAGTGTTGCTCCCTCCTCAGCACCTCCCCGTGCCTTCCCTGCTCCCCAGGCCACGGCAGCCCTCCCCTAACACCTCTGGTTGAACTCTCTCCACCAGCTGGGCTGTCCTGGAGGTTGGATGTTCTGCCTCTCCTTGCTTTGGTGGATCCCATCCCTGCCCAGGAGTCGGGATTCTCAGTGACCAGAAAAACCAAAGCCCGTGACGGCCACCATGGGCCCAGCACTCTGCAGCCGCTCCTGACGTGCCCACGGTCACCTGGCAGCGTCACTGGGGCCGTGTAGATGAACAACGAGGTACCTGAGGGATGGCTGAACCTCCTTGCCCCTCTGCAGCACCCCAGATCCAGCCCCTGGCAAGCGACAAACCCCCCGAGACAGCGCCTGGGGCTCTTAGGGATCTCATCCCGCAAGGATGCGAGGGGCTGTGCCCCAGGGAAAGGACACCAGGGAGGCGTCCCATGAGCCCGTCTGGTGTCCGGGGGCTCCCGGCAAGGCCATCTCCATAACGTAATTGATCCCAGGGCCTTCCCGCCCCTGTCGGGATCGGGGGCAGCCGCCACGTGAGCCCACACGGCAGGAGGCTGCAGGGATCCCGGCAGGAAAAGCCCCGGGGCGGGCAGCAGGAGCCGGCAGAGCAGGTGGGAAGCACCTTTGGGGGTCTTAGCCTGCCAGGCCTAGAATTCGGGGCAGAAACACCCCCAGGCAGGCTGGACCGTGCACCTCCAGCATGGGCCGGTCCCCAGGGACCCTCGGGAGCCGCTGGGCCCACGGCTGGGGCAGGGAAGCATCTGCTTACCTTGATTTTCTGCACGGTGCAGCTTTCCTCCTGGCCCTGACTCCACACGGTCACGCCAGCCTTGTTGTAGCGGCAGTGCCAGCCCTCCAGGCTCTCGCACTGATCCCTGAAGGAGCTGAAGTCGGAGTCATCCGGGATATAAACCATCTCCCCTCCCCTGGACATGGGGCTGAGCTGCTGCCCCCCGGGCGCGGGCACCGGCTGCGGGCAGGCTCTGCCTCACCTCCCGGGAAACCCAGCTCTGCCCTTGAGCTCTGCCTCCCTGGGTGCCCGCTGCGGCTCACATCATCCCGCCTGGAGCGGGCCCCGGGCACCCCGGCATGGGCAGAGACCTGCAGGCAGCCCGGGCACGCCGCGCAGGGCTGGAAGGCTCCTTGGCTGCAGTTGCTATCGCAGCTGCCGGGAGCTCAGATGTCTCCCCGGGCTGGCTCACCAGCATCACATTTCTCTCCGCCGGCTGTCAGCTCCTCTATTATTCAGCAGGTAGCAGCGCGCAGGTGGCTCGGCTTTCAGGGCACAGCTGCCCCCCGGCTCCCCGAGCCCCCCGTGCTGCCACCCCTGCTGTCCCCTCGCCGGCGCCCTGGCAATCTCTGTGCCTGACTTTGCAGCAGCGGCTCGCTGGAGGGATCAGCTGATGCCAGGAGCAGCGGCCGGGCCTCCCGGCACCGCGGCTTCGGCAGCCCTGGGATGCGGGCCAGAGCGTCCTGGCGTGGCAGCACGGTCCAGCACACAGGCCCTCGGCTCTCAGCGTGTCCTGGGGCCGTGGAGTGGGCTCTGGAGCGGGAAGGGAAAGAATTTGTGGGGGGAGGTTGCCTCTCGCTGGGCTCAGAGGATGAAGCACCCTGGGGGGTGTCCAGTCACCCCCCCCACCTTGAGCAGGACACCCCCGGCACAGGAAAGGTCACCCGTGGCTTGACCCAGCCTGGAGGGATGGACTTGCCCACCTCAGCCCCACAGCTCTGCCACCTCCGCAGGAAAAAAAATCAATTCTACTGCCCGGCCTGAAGCCGCAGTGGATGTCCCTTGTCCTTTGGGGACACCAGTCGTGCCCTACCGAGAGGGCCTGGCTCTGTCCCCAGTGCACCTGCAGGATGCTGGTAGATCCCAACTCACCTCTCTCGCAGCCCCAGCCTCCAGCCCTGCCAGCAGCATCTGCTCGTCCCTCTCCAGCCCCTCCATCTCCCCCTGGACCGGCAACCACTCTGAGCACAGAGCTGGGGGTTCCCTGGTGCTGCACAGACTGGGGGCCACGTCCTCCTCGTGCTGCCTGGGATGCAGCTTGTCCCATTTGTCCATCCTCCTGTCCAGAACCTCATCCGGGACCTTGTCCCAGTTCCTTTCACTGGGATCCTGCTCAGCCCCTCAGTCCCCAGACTGGGTGAAACCTGGGGTTATCTTGCCCGTCTTGTTGGTGTCCACAAGGTTTCTCTTGGCCTGAATTCTGGGGTTCTTGAAGTCCACCTGGAAGGAGGCTCCACCACTCTCACACCTTTTCCCCCTGGATTAGCCTCACCTGCAAGGCAAGGGTGCAACTCCCTCCTCATCCAACCCTGTGATGAGGTTTGGGAGCAGCCCCAGTGCTGACCCTGGGACCAGCATCCCCTGGGCACCGGGCAATGGGGAAAAACTCATGGAAGGGAGAGCAGGGAGAAAGCTGGAGAGCTGCCGCTGCTCCCGGAGCCTTGCTGGGGCGGGGGGCTGCCCGTGGCTGCCCCCACTGCTCCTCCAGGCACGCAGGCTCTCCACGGGGCCGTGATTCCCAGCTTGGGATGCTCCGGGGGCAGAGTGCCGAGCGCCACGCTCGGTTAAAGAGCTGCTGCAGTGGGAAGGGGGGGCAGATGCCGGGCTGGAAAGACCTTGGGGCGGCCTTGGGGCTGCGGAGCAGGGAACGGGTCTGGCCGGGCAGATTTATGGCCCAGAGCTGTCTGACCCCGTTGCTGCAGTGTGCTGTGGGGTGTGTGAGTGTGTCCCTGTGCGTGGGGGGACTGTCACCCTGACACAGCCTGGAGGCCTCATGTGCACATGTGGGGTGGGTAGGCCTCAAGGCTGGGGGTTCTGGAGCTCCAAAGAGCGTCCATGGGGTGGAAGAAGGGAGGGCACTGCAGTCCCGGGATGGAGGAGCCCCCAGGCTCCGTGGGAAGGAGCAGCTGCTTGCACAGCGCTGCTGAGGTGGAACCAGCCCTGCTCTGCACCTGAGACACGGCAGTGTTTCTCTCCCTGGCTGTTCCAGCTGGAAACCCGAGTGGAAAGTTCTTTCTTCCCTTCTGCAGTAGCCCCTGGGGTCAGTGTTCAAGCTGGAAAAGAGCGCAGCCCCCCAGGAGCTGGCTGCTCACCACCATATCCCCCTGCAAGCCACCAGCTGGGCTGAGCTGGGTTCCCGTGTCCCACTTGGAAGCACTCAGGGCTCCAAACAACCCCTTTAGCACCGCCTTCGGCTCTTCTGGAGCCCAGGTGTGGATCTGGGTGCTGCTGGGAGCTGTCCGAGGGAGGGGGAAGGTGGGTGTAGCAAATGTGAAGCCACACGTTAATGCTGCCTCTGGCACATCTCGTTTAATTTCTCTTCTGTGACCATGGAGCTGCTGGATGAGTCCAGAGGAGGCCACGGAGCTGCTCCCAGGGCTGGAGCCCCTCTGCTCTGGAGCCAGGCTGGGAGAGCTGGGGGTGTTCACCTGGAGAGGAGAAGGCTCCAGGAAGAGCTCAGAGCCCCTTGCAGGGCCTAAAGGGGCTCCAGGAGAGCTGGAGAGGGACTGGGGACAAAGCATGGAGAGACAGGACACAGGGAATGGCTTCCCAGTGCCAGAGGGCAGGGATGGATGGGATATTCAGAAGGAATTGTTCCCTGGGAGGGTGGGGAGGCCCTGGCACAGGGTGCCCAGAGCAGCTGTGGCTGCCCCTGGATCCCTGGCAGTGCCCAAGGCCAGGCTGGACGGGGCTTGGAGCAGCCTGGGACAGTGGGAGCTGTCCCTGCCCATGGTAATGAGTTGGAACTGGATGAGCTTTAAGATCCTTTCCAGCCTAAACCGTACTGGGATTACGATGATCCTTGGATCTCAGAGACAATTTTGTGATGTGCCCTCGAGGTGTGACAGTCCCGTCCTTCCCATCCTCTGTGGCTGGAGCTCCATTCCCGGGGCTGACAGGGGCTGCTGTGAGCAGCAGGGTCCTGCTCTTGGCCACACTGTCCCCGTGTGGGGATGACACAGGGGACTGTCACAGGATCCCTCCGTGCCCTGAGTGGAGCCTCTCCAGAGCCTGGTGGGGTCAGGACATGCAGGGGCCCTGCTTAGGTCACAGTGAGGAGCACCCAGCTCTGTCCTGTCTGTGTCTTACTGGTCCCTTCCTCCTCCTGCTCCTCTTTGCATTCTCTGGGTCACGTTCTAAACCCTCCAAGTGTCTTTACAGACTCCAGAGCTGGGATGTGGGATTTCCATGCTGGGAGTGGGGCTGCAGGGCATCGCATGTGGGTGTTCCCAGCTCCGTTAATGAGCTTGGATGCCTCAGCAGGATGAGCTCCCAGTCCCTCCAGAGCTGGAGAAGAACATCCAATCCCCTCCGCAGTGACCGCTCCTGCTCCTCCAAGAATCGCCTCTGAAAGCCTTCACAAATTGGAATGAAAATGTTTTTCCCACAGAAAACGGTTCTGGTTTAGGTTGATGTGAACCACAGCACTGACTGCCCTCAGATCCCTGTTTCATCAGGGGTTATTCCCTGGGGAATGAGCAAGAGAGTTGGGAGGAAAAGCAAAAGATGGGTTGAGAGTTTCTTGTCCCACAGAAACCCAGCTGGAGCAGCCAGGAAGGGTTAGAGCTGCATCAGGAGCTGGGGGCTGGGAGGGGAGGATGGTCCCAAGGTGGGAGCAGGAAGGTGGTAAATACCTGAGAGACATTGGGGTCTTTGAGGGACACAGACAGAGGCAGGAATTCCAGGGAAAAGCAAGATCCTGACCCAGGAGTGGTGCAGGGTCAAACACTCTGGGGCTGCAGGGGGAGATCCCAAAGCCCCAGGCCTGCAGGTACCCCCGGTGCTGAGTGTGGTGCCAGAACTTCAGGAACTGCCCTGGAATCCCAGGGCTGCAGGAACCCACAGGGCCTCTGCTGAGTTCCCAAAGCCTCGGGGCTGCAGAGGCCCCTGGGGTCCCAGGGAGAGTCCAAAGCCCCAGTGCCACCAGAGCCATGGGGCTGCAGTGAGCCTGGGGATCCAAATGGGACCCCAAAGCCTCAAAGTTACGAGGACAAGATCCTAGAGAGATTCCAGAGCCCCAAAAGGACCCCAGAGCCCTGGTGAGCCCCAAATCTGCAGGGACCCCTGAGTGCCTTGGAGAGACTCCAGGGCCCCATGGCACCAGGGAACCCCAGATGTCTGGAGAGACCCCAGAGCTCTGGGGCTGCAGGGACCCCTGAGTGCCTGGAGAGACCCCAGAGCCCCAGTGAGACCCCAAAACCCCAAAGTTACAGGACCCACAAGTCCCGGGGAGACCCCAGAGAGACCCCATAGTTTTGGGGAATGCCCCCACCCAACCCAACAAGTTAAACCCCCCCTGCAAACCCGCCGGGCGGTGCCGCCCCGTTCCCCATTCCGCACGGGTGACATCCCCAGGCCGGTGCCACCGTGGGACCCCCGCATGCAGTCTGGTGCTCGCCCACTGGGTGTCACGCGTGCTCCACGCACGACAGCGACAGCGACATGGCCAGCACGGGGCAGCGGCCAGGGAAGGGGACAAGCCGAGGGACAGAGAGGAGCAGGGCTCCCCTGCGGCCACCAGCCGCGTCCCCCTGCCCCACGCCGATGTCACCGGCTCGGCGGAGGGGGGACCCTCGCTGTGAATTTTACCGCTAAGCGGAGGATGGGATGAAAATGTCCCGGAAATTTTCCTCGTCCTCCTTGCTCGCTCCCGGCGGTGCCGTTGCATCCCGGCTGCTCCTGGCAGGTCCGAACAGCCCAGCCCGTCAGCCTCAGGCACCCCGAGCCCTCCCAGTGAGGGGACAGAGCGGGCACAGCTCGGACATCCTGCACCTGGGACCTCCAGCTTTCACACGGAGTTTTGTTGCCACTTTGGGAATTTCTGGTGTCAGGAAAAAGTGTCTCTGTGTGTGGGATTGCTCCACGCAGCACCTGGAGCTGGGACCCGGCACAGCCGGGGTGTCCAGCCCTGCTGGGTCCCTGCCCTGTCCCCAGGGTCATCTCTGGCACCACAAGGGGCTGGGCAGGGGCAGCATCAGCTCCCCAGGCAAAGGCCGGGAGGGGGCTCAGGGCATCCAGCTGGCAAAGCCGGGTGGCACCAGTGGCCAAGCACGAGAGGGTGTGGGGGGAGGCTGCCAGGCACGTTCCCAGGGGCTGGCACTGCCGACAGGGGCATGGAAGGGTGGGCTGGGGTTCTCCTGCTCATCTGTGCAATGGGGTTTGGCCTCAGCTCCGCCCTGGTGGAGGGCAGTGCATGGGGTGGGCTCCCGTGGGTCCTACTGCAGGTGGCTCAGAAGGTCCTGTGGGGGATGTGGGAGGTTCGGGATGAGATGGGCTTGCAGGTCCCCTCCAACCCAAGGCATGCTGTGATTCATCCCCTGAGTCCCCATGTACCCTCTGCCACTCCTTCCTGTCCTCCTCCAACTGCCACTTCCCTCCTGTCCCCGTACTGTGACCCTGTGCCCCCCCTTTCCTCTCTCTCCCACCCCCCTGCTCCTTGTTTGAGGCGAATCCTCCTCCTCAGGGCTGCTCAGGAGACAGCCAGGCTCATGTCCCCCCTTTTTTTCCCTGCCCATCCCGGGTCCCTGCACCACCCCTGGCTCCCCAAACTCCCTCCTTGCTTCCCCACATTATTCCCATGCTGGCAGGCAGGGATTTGGCACCCCCAGCCCCACGGCTGCCAGGCCAAGGCTTATTTGCACAGAGCCCCAGCCGGGCATCAGGATGATTTAAAAGGACGGTGAAAAATGTAGTTATTTTTTCCCCTTTCAGCTGCAAGTCAATACTCGGGGAAGGATGTTTAATTATCTTTGTCACCCTCCTAAATCTCTTTATGAGAAGGTTTGGCTGCAAATCTCCACATCATTTCAAAGTTATTGGCTGGCGCGGCGCACAGCGACACAGTAAATTAGCCGGGCGCAGCGGGCGTGGGTGCTCCCGCCACTGCCAGGGACCTGCCCGTGCCTGGTCCCCTCCTCCCGGGGCTGTGACAGGGTGGGTGGCAGCGGGGAAGCCCCTGCTAGCTCAGGAGTTAGGGCTGGTGTGGGCACCAGCTGGTTGTGGTGCCCCGGCACACGCCCCATCCCTGGGGACGTGGCATCTGCTGTGGGGTGCAGGATCCAGGGGACATGGGACAGCCAGGACCACCCCAGGGTGACATCCTGCACCCGGAGCTCTGTCATTCTGTGGCTTGATAACCTATCAGCCCTTCCAGACACTCTTCCCAGCCCTGGGAATGCTCTCCACTGGTTACCCGGTGCAGGATCCCCCTGGGCTGAGGGATGGAACAGGATGAGGCTGAGGCATTAAAGATGCTGGGTCCACCCGGCTGCTCTGAGCCCCCCGAACTCCCCATCCCTCCACCTCCCAGCCCCGTGAAGCAGATGGGAGCACGGCTGGGCTGAGATCCAGCGCTGGGTCCTGCTGCCGTTCCCAGGGCAGGAGCCACCCTGGGCGCAGCGCTGGGCGCTGCAGGGTGGTGGCCGCGGGCCAGTGAAAATGCAGGATGGCGAGCAGGCACGGAAAATGGGTTGGAGCTCCTCAACCATCAGCGTCCCTGGAGGCAGCACCCAGCACCCGCCGTGCTCTCACCCCCCCGTTCTCACGCAAAACCAGCCGAGCCGGGGCTGGGCTGGAGGCCCGAGATACGCCAGAACAAAATCCCACCTTCCCGATAATGCCTTTTATTGGACTAGGTGACACGCAGGCTTTAGGGGGATAGCGGGAGAATCCTCTCGGCTCATCCGCAGAAAGGATTTCCACAGCCCTCCCGGCGGCTTGTCAGTCCCTGAAGAGTTATTACCTCCCGACGCAGGGCTGTGCCTGCCGGAGCTCAGCGCCGGCCCTGCCCCTCTCTGCTGCTTACGAAGATTACGCCGCCTCGGAATAAGCTCCGTGGAGCGCTGCTGCCGTCGCATCAGACAGGGGCTAATCAGAAAATTAGCAGGGAAAGAAACTTTGTGGCAGGAACTTATCTCCGGCACCAGCGCGTTGTCGCTCCGTCTTCGGCTGCTCCCGCTGCTCCCACACCCGGCCCTCAGGGCAAAACTTCCTTGGATTGCAGCGCTGAAAGCTGGGACAACCTCATCTCATCCTACCCCTGCCGTGGGCAGGGACACCTTCCACCAGCCCAGGCTGCTCCAAGCCCCAATGTCCAGCCTGGCCTTGGGCACTGCCAGGGATCCAGGGGCAGCCACAGCTGCTCTGGGCACCCTGTACCAGGGCCTCCCCACCCTCCCAGGGAACAATTCCTTCCCAATATCCCATCTAACCCTGCCCTCTGGCAGTTTGAGTCTATTCCCCCTCATCCTGTCCCTCCATCCCTTGGAAATTGTCTCTCTCCATGTTTCCTGCAGCTCCTTCAGGCCCTGCAAGGCCCCAGTGAGGTCACCCCAAAGCTTCTCCTCTCCAGGCTGGACAATCCCAGCTCTCCCAGCCTTTCCTCCCAGCAGAGCTGCTCCATCCCTCTGCTCATCCTGGAGCCTCCTCTGGCCTGGCTCCAGCAGCTCCAGGTCCTGCCTGTGCTGGGCCCCAGGGCTGGGGCAGCTCTGCAGGTGGGGTCTCACCTGAGCACAGGGGCACAGGGGCACAATCCCCCCTTTGCTGCTGCCCACGCTGGGGCTCAGCCCAGGGCAGGGGGGGTTCTGGGCTGGGGCAAGTCCAGCTCTCACCCCCAGCACCCCCAGGTCCTGCTCCCAGATCTGCTGCAACTACTCATCCCCAGCCTGGATTGACCCCAGCGTTGCCCCATCCCAGGGGCAGCACCAGCACTTGGTGTTGTTAAACCTCCTGGGCCACTCCTCGGGCTTGGCCAGGTCTCCGTGGCCACTTAAGGGCACCTCAGGACCCCTCCCACGCCCGGCCGGGTGATGTGTCCCGTGTGATGCCACCAATGCCGCGCCCACTCAGGGCGCTGGTGTGACATCAGTCCCCAGGCCGCGGTGGCACCCCGGAGAGCAGTCCCGGACACCCAGTGCCACCCCGTCCTGTGCCAGGGGGCAGGACCAGAAGCCGTGATGGGGGCAGGGATCCCTCAGGGTGATTAAAATGCGCTGTTCGTGGTGTTCGAGCCCCGGCGTCAGGGAGAGTTACAGGGCGCTGAGCTAGAAAATGGCATTTACAGCCCCCTCCTCCTGCCCCCGCCAGCCCCGAGCTTTGCAGACTTCATTAGTGCCGCGTGCGTGTCCAGCGAGGGGACACGCAGAGGGGGGACGGACCCCTCCCCACTGCCCCCAACCCTGCAGACCCTCCGTGGGGACTTCCCCACAGCCAGGGGGTGAAGGCAGGGACCCTTCCCACCACCCCCAGCCCCTCCCTGGCACCCCAAACACAGTGAAAAGAGGAGGGCAGGGACCCCTCCCCACTGCCCCCAGCCCCTCTGCGGGACCCCAAATGCATTCACATCCCAGCTTGGGGGCTCTCGGTGAGATGCCTGAGCCCCACGTGGCCCAGCCCTGTGGCACAGAGGTCACAGAGGTGTTGGTGGCACCGAGGGCAGGGGCACAGGGACTGCGCTGACACCCCCGTGCCCCCTGCCCGGTGCTGGGCAATGCCAGCGGCCCCAGTTTGGGAATGGTGGGTCCAGCTGTAGCAACAGTTACTACGATTTCCTTTTCCCATTCCCTCTTCCCGACTCCATCGTCTTCCCATGGCAGCTTTGGCGCTGCCGGGGATGTGTTTACAGGCAATTAGAGCTCATTAATTGCACGCAGAAGCAACAGAAGCCCCGCGGCAATGTGGGAGGGGTGAGTCCCGCAGGGGACAGAGCCAGCCCCGGCCATTCCTGGCAAATCCAGAGGGATGTGGGGGGTGAGCGGGGTCTGCACCCCCCTGGGGGGACGCTGGGCTGGGGCGGTGGGCGATGGGGGATGTGTGTGGGTGCTGTCACCCGCTCAGCAGCCCCGTGGGGACATTACCCCAGGCACCGAGTGCTGCCAGCACCCAGCTGAGGGGCAAAAGGGTGAAGCCCCCAGCTACCTCCTCCTCCGGTGGGTACCAGCCCCATATTCCCCGCTCCAGCCCAGCGCTGTGCCCTGGGGGTGAATCCAGCTCCGCTCTCGGCAGGAGAGAGCGGAGCAGGATCTTGCTCGAGGCTCTCTCCGCACGTGTCTCAGCAGAGCTGGCACCGGCAGGGGCCGAGCCGCTGCTCCCGAGCTCGGGAAAACATCGGGAAAACAATAGCGTTCGTTAGCAGGAGGAGAGAAACCTTCTCCCGGGCTGGAATGAGGCTTTGATTGGGAACAGATGCGGGAGAGAAGGGAGGAGGCAGGTACCCGCACGGACCGGGCACGGGGCCAGCTGCCAGCCCGCTCCTGTTCCTCGCTGTGGGGAACGGAAGGGTCCCTTCCCGCTGTCCCGCCTGCTCCAGGGCTGTGGGATGCACACGGGATGCCCTGGCAGGAAACGGGAGCGGGTCAAGGCTGGCACAGGAGCAGGTGAAGGATGGAACAGTGCCTGGGATGCACAGGGCTGCTAGGCACAGGCTGCTGGGTCCAGTCCTGGGTGCCAGGGTGTGGGCAGGGATCCCGCAGCATTCCCAGAGGGATGATCTGTCCCCTGGCTGGGTGGGGTCGCTGCCAGGGGGGATTCATGCCAAGGGTGGAGGAGCTGCAAGCCCAGGATTTATCCTGCCGGGAGGGATGTGGGACTGCGTGTGAGGCCGAGCCCTGTGCCCCACATGCTGCTGCAGGACCAGCACAAAAAACGCAAGGAAAATCCTGCTGTGGTCATCTTCCTCCTCTTCCTCCTCCTCCAGTGCTGGGCCCAGCAGGACAAGCCACAGCTCTGCCAGGCTGAGGCCAAGGGCACGGCTCAAAATAAAGACTAATCACACTGCTGCTGAAATCCCGTGCCCTGCTGCCCACAGAGAGCCTGGCGTGCGTGCGGCTGGGCCCTGGGGTGCTGGCAGAGGTGCTGGGGGGCACGGTGCTGTCAGCAGGAGATGGAGAGTGGCTCGGCAGGGCCTGACCCCGCACCAGCTCTCCCTCCCTCCCTCCCTCCCTCTTTCCTGCAGGACCCTGATGGAGGCTTGTGGGGGGAGCAGGAGGTGCAGGAGGGGCGTGGAGTTGCCTGCTGCTAGCTCTGGGCTCAGGAATGTCCTGCCGCCCGTGTGAGGGAGCAGAGAGCACCATGCTGCTCTTTGGGTGCCCCCAGATTCCCCCCGAAAGACCCGCAGAGGGTCCTCACCCCCCTCTGAGGCAGCACAAGCCTTTCCCCCTCCAAACGCCTGCTCCCAAGGCTGGGAGGCGGCCGTGCCCTCATTCCCGGGAAGGGCTGCAGCAGGGTGGGAAGGGATGCAGAGCTCCCCCAGCGGGGCTGCAGGCACCCACCCAAGCCCAGACCACCCCGCCACGCTGTGCCCCAGCACTGGGGGACACAGGGCTGGGGAGGGGGGGCTGCCAGGACCCAGCTGGGGGGTGACAGCATCAATACTCACGTGAGCCAGAGAATCCCAGCACCCCGGGGAGCGGGAAGGGCTCCATCCACCTCTCCCCCTGGCTCAGTGGCAGCAGCACCAGCGCCTCTGGAAGCTGCTTGGCCCTCTTTAACCCTTTCCCCGGCATGGCTGGTTGCCAGCGGGCCGGGTCCCCCTGTGCCCCCCGCCCTCGGCGGCGGCTCCGGCGGGAGGCAATCGGCAGGCGCGCGCTGCGGAGCGGCGCTTTTCTTCTCTAATCTTCTTATTTCATTTTAGCATTTACAATACAGCCAGCCGGTAATCCTGACATCAAACACGCCACGCGCGCTTCCAAGCCGCGCCGACGTCAGGCTGTGCGAGCGCTGGCAGGAGCTGCCAGCTCCGACGGCTCCAGATAACGCGCGCGAGGAAGACAAGGAAAGCGGCTCTGCCAGCGGGATGAGCAGGCAGCGCGTCCCCCAGAGCCCTTGGGCCACCCACAAGGTGCCCCTCGGGGGCAGGAGCCACGGCTGGGGGGAGGTGGGTGCTGGCTGCGCAGGGCAGGTTTGCTCCCTGGTGAGGGGTTGGAGTCGAAGTCGCTCGAGGTGGCAGAGCTGGGTGACCCTGCTGGTGCCCTGTTGTCCCCTGGAGCTGCACGGAGCTCTGGCATCCTGGGGAGCAGAGCTGGACACCCCTAAGTTGTCTCAGTGCCACCCCGTCCTGTGCCACGGGGAAGGGTGCAGGGGGCAGGGGCCGTCCCAATGCTGGAGGCTCTTCCCAGTCTCCACTTCACTGGAGCATCCTTTGGTTTCTGGGCATGGCAGCTGGACCTTGGCTGGGGTACCTGTGGGATCCATCTGGAACTCTGGAATGTGCCCCCTCCCCAGCAGGAGGGCAGTGCTTGGGGTGGGGGGACAGCGTGTGGCACCCCACACCCACAGGCAGCACCCTCGTGGGGTGCACTGGGCTGGACAGCCCACGGTGCCCATGAGTCCCTTTTCCCCAGTCCCTGGTCACCAGCTCTTCCTTGATGGACACCAACTGCTGGCACAGGAATTCCCTGGGAGGGTGGGGAGGCCCTGGCACAGGGTGCTCAGAGCAGCTGTGGCTGCCCCTGGATCCCTGGCAGTGCCCAAGGCCAGGCTGGATGGGGTTTGGAGCAGCCTGGGACAGTGGAAGGTGTCCCTGCCCATGGCAGGGAGTGGAAGGAGATGGGCTTTGAGGTCCCTTCCAACCCAAACTGAACCATTCTGGGATTCTATGAAACTTCCCTGCTCCCACTGCGGTGACACAGATCCACCAGCGTTTGCAGAGTCCCTGGGGTGGCTTTTCTTTCTCAGCCTGGTGTCCTGAACTGATTTCCAGCTGCTGGGAAATTCCTGGAGTTTCCTTGGAGCTGAAATGTTCTGCAGGGCTGGGTCAGGGGAGGGGAATGAAGGGTGAGAGAGGAAGAAACGCCAGAGAAATCACTAATCCCCCTCTCAGGCCCTGCTGAGGATGGGACCCCTGCCCGGATCCCTCTCATGCTGGTTCCTGAGTGCACCCCAAAGCTCAGCGAGGCTTTGCCCTGTGCCAGGGTGGGGTCCTGTGCCCACACAGCTTCACCATCCTCTTCCTCAGCCCACAGAGGTGGAAGGAGCCCAGCAAACACAGGCCCTGCCCGGTGCTGGCAGCACCAGGGGATGTGAGGAATGAGCAGGAGGAGAAGGGCTCTTGTCCCCATGCGAACCTCAAACCTCTCCCTTCCTCTGTGCCAGGCGGGCACCGGTTCCGGTGTGGGGTCACCCACTGCGGAACAGTCTCAGCTCTAATCCACATCTCGGTATTTGGGATTTAATCAGCACTGAAGTAAGGAGCTTTTTGCTTTTTTTTTTTTTCTCTCTCTTTTAAGGCAGCGAAGAGCTGCGACTCCATAGGAATTAATTTGCCTAATTAGTGTCTTTGGGAAGCTCTCCTTCGTGCGCATGCCCCGATGGGGGGGGATTCCAGGGCTTGGGGACGCGCTGTGGAGGCTGTGCCTGGTGGGAGCTGCCCAGGATCCTGCCTGTGCCTCTTCCCACCGCTCCTGACAGCGCTGCCCTGCATCCCTCAGGATCCAGCCAGCACCAGGGAGTGCCCAGCGCCGCGGTGGCACCCACAGGGACCGGCCGGGGTGGGCACGGGGCTGGGGCCGGCCCGGGGGTGTGGGAGCGGGCAGCTGCCAGGGAAGATGAATGGTTTTAATCACACCGCTTACAGGGCACCATCTGAAGTTTCGTGTAAGTTATGATAGCGACAGTTTGCACGAAAATTGTATTTCCAGGCTTCATTGACTGGCTTAATGAGAATCTTTACGTGTCAGATATTAAATTAAGAAATTAAAGAGCTGTTTCGGTGTGTATAGACTCCTTCCCTCGTACTGAGCTGCTTCTTCCAGATCAATCAGGAACGCGCCTCTAGAAAAGATGGGAGAAGCCTTTGATTTTCTGTCACTGGGGAAGTGAATCTAATACGCGTTGGCACCTAATTCATGTTTTATTAAAAGGCATGAGGTGGATGCTGCCGGCCCCCGCCTCTGCCCGCTGCCCTCTCTCCGCCTGTGCTGCTCCAGGAGGAGGGAGCAGCCCCAGCGCTGCCACCCCCAGCGCTGCCTGGCTGTCACACGTGTCCCCAAATGCCAGCATCCTGGGGCTGGGGGCACCAGCAGGTGCCAGGGATTAAGGTCAGCTTGGAAAAAGCCACGTTGGGATCACCAGGTTGGGAAATGTTGCTGCTCTCCTGTGTGGCATCCCTGCTCTCCTTCCTGTGCTGGTGGAGTTTGACCTGAATTCCTGGATCCTTTTGGTCTTCCCTCAGGTTCTGCCGGGAATGGGTACTCAGCCAATGCCTCCCCAGCTGGGGGGGAATGGGGAAGATGTCACAGCTGTGGGGAGGGACTCGGGTGGCCGGAGGACATGGAGCAGGGCTGGGCATGGACGGGCTCTCGGGCACGGTGAGCTGGATGGGGCAGAGAATCTCTGAATGCCATGGATGCTGGAGATAAACACCCAGCACAGGGATGTGGAGAGGAACTCCGAGATCAGAGATCCCAGGGATCAATGTCCCAAGGCAGGGACACCCAGGAATGGCAGGGACACCCAGGGACAGCAGGGATCAACGCCCCGGGTGAGGACAGCCAGGGACACCAGGTATAGATGGCCCTGGATGAGGGCATCCATGGACACTGAGGATAAATGGCCCTGGATGGCCTTAACCAGGGACACCAGGGATAAATCCCCCCATTCAGAGGCATGCAGGGATGCTGGAGATAACCCCTGGAGCAGGGACATGCTGGGACAGTGCAGATAAGTTGGGGACACCCGTCAGCTCAGTGAGAATCCAGACGGGATGTGGCTGTGTTTCCTGATCTGCCTGGACCCTGTCATGGAGGAGCTTGGGGACACTTTGGTGACAGAAGGGGGACAGGGGCATCGGGCTCTCTTGGGATGCTTGGATGAGCCCCAATCCCTGGTGGTCAGCACGCCTGGGTGGAGTCCTGGCACTCCCCCAGTCCCCTCACCACATCTCCACCTTCCAAAATTGAAAGTGAGTAGAGGAAGGTGGTGTTGTTACAAACTGTCTGTCAGGGCAGGAAAAACCCCCCTTCTGGGCCCCTGAGCACCGCCATCCATCTTCGGCTCCCTGTGCCGGCCCCAGATTCTCCTTGTGCGGGCAAACTTGGAGTAAACAGCTTAATTTGGCACTAATATGAGCGGTGACATCGCGAGCCGTGTCACCCATCGATTCGCAGCCACACGGCCCCATCAGTCACTCGGGCTTTTCCAGGTTTTGATATTACAATCAGAAGGGATCAACCTCCCTGCAGTCCTGGGCTGGGCTCACTGTGTGACCCTCTGTGTCCCAGCAGGAGCCTGGTCCCAGTGTCACCAGCCCTATCCCCACAGCTGGGACTCCATGTCCCCACACCAGGCTGCTCCCATTGTCATCATCCCTCTCCCCACAGCTGGGGACCTCTTGTCCCCGCAGAAGCCTGGCCCTGGTGCCAGTGGCCCTCTCCCCACTGCTGAGGACCCCACGTCCCCTCAGGAGGCCAGTCCTGGTGCTGGGGACCCCTGTCCCCACAGAAGGCTGATCCCATTGTCATTGGTCCTCTCCCCACTACCGGGGACCAAATGTTCCCACAGGAGGGTGATCCTGCTGCTGGCCTCTTCCCACTGCCAGGACCCCTGACCCCAGGGGAGGCTGGTCCCAGCACCATCAGTCCTCTCCCCACTCCCGGGGACTCTGTGTCCCTGCAGGAGGCTTGTCCTGGTGTCACTCACAGCATTGCTCCCACATCCCGTGGGACACGTGTGGGTGCGAAAGGGGATGTGGGAGAAGCTGCAGCCACGGTGCCCCCTCCAACAAGGCCTGAGTGCCAGGATGCCTGCGGGGATGATGCCCCCAGGCTCCTGGCCCAGCAGGACCTCAGTGCCGCTGTCCCCAGGCCATGGCCAGGCCGGCCGAGGTGCCGTCACCGCCGCGCCAGCCCACCCCGGCAGCCGGGCACCCTGCTGGCCATGCCTAAACGTCTCATTAAAGGGATTTGCAGGGCTGCTGAGCCGGGCTGTAATCTGGTGCTTACCGTTCATTTGTTCCAGCATCTCAGGCAGTCGGCAAAGGTCGCTGGATCTTTAATTACGGGGAGACAAGCGGCGGGCGCAGCGGGGAGGAGGAACAGCTGCGGGCAGCGGGCAGGCGGCCCGAGAGCGGCGAGCGCGCCTAACGAGGGAGATGCTTTCTGCCCTCGGGACCCGGCAGGCGACACGAGCCACGTTGTCACAGCGCCGTTGTCACAGCGGCCTTGTCTCAGCCAGCAAACCCACGGCCTGGCTGCGCTGGGACCGCAGCCTCGCCTGGCATTGCCGCCTTCCGCCTCGTCCTACTCCTCTTTGGCGGTGTCACCTGCCCTGCAGCGCCAGCTCGGCTCGCCTCCTTCCCGCTCCTCCTGTGCTGTGCGACACCATGGGTGCCCAGCCCTGGATGCGTGGAGGTGGCTGTGCCTGTGCCGGGCTCACCAGGGTGGCCAGAGGTCAGCTGGGACAAGCCAGAATTCCCAGCTGGCAAAACCCCCGGGATGTGTTGACACCTCACAGGCCCAGGCGAGAGGCTGTGGGTGCTCCCTGCCCCCAGACCTGTGTCAGGGGGAGGCGGTGGCTGTGGCAGCACTGCGGGGGTGTTGAGGGTGGGCTGTGTGTGCCTGTACGTGCGGCTCCTGGGGCTGAGCATTCTCGGGGGTGTGAGGCGGGGTGTGAGGGGTGTTTGAGATCCTGGAGGTGTTTCCCGAATGTCCCCATCCCAAAGGATGTGTGCCAATGTGTGCATGGACACGGCTTGCATGGAGCTCTGAGCTACCTGGCATAGTGGAAGGTGTCCTGCCCGGAATGAGATGGGCTTTGAGGTCCTTTCCAACCCAAGCCATTCTGGGGTTCCATGATTTTGTGCTCCAGGCCGAATTCCTGGTGTACATGCGCACACCTCACTCCATGTGCGACCACTGAGTGCTTGTGTGACACGGAGCTGTGGGGTGTTTGTGCTGCGGAGGGGCCCGACGGTGTCGTGTGGCTCTCGGGGCTCCCAGGAGCGAGTGGCAGCAGGACGGGCTGTAGGGGAAGTCACACCACCACCCCTCCCGTGCGTGCGGAGCCATCCCGCCCCGCCGCGGTCATTAACGGGCTGTCACCTCCCGAGCTGACGGGTGGCATCGGTGCCTGACACCGGCAACGAGGCGCTCCGGGCTGCGGTGGTCTTGGGGTGACAGGCAGGGACCGTGGATTGTTTGTCACCTCCCTCCCCCTGCCCGTTCCTCTGCCTGGCCCCGTCCCCCCAGCCTGGCGGGCGGCCGGGTGACGCCGTGCAGCCCTCCCGCTGTCCCTCCCGCTGTCCCTACGGGCTGCCAAACGCGCTGGGGGTGCAGAGGCTCTGCCCTCCGCTGCCAGGGGTCCCTGCAGCGCTCGGAGTGCCCCCGGGGCTGGATGCAGCCTGAGTGACAGCCTGTCGCACTAATGAGCCCCGCTGCCAGGCCGGATGGCTGACACCCGCGGCCACCTCCTCGGGCCGTCCCCGGGGGCTCGCCACCGTCAGGCTCGGCCGGGGGAGCTCCGGGGCGGGTGGGGGTGACACTGGTGCCGTCCTTTCTCCTGAACGTCACTGGGAAGTTGCCTGGGTTTGCCTGACCCCGGCAGTCTGGGGGCTCAGGAGATGCAGGGGGCTGCCCATGAGTGTGCAGGGACTCGGGAGTGTCCCCTGCCTGTCCCCAGCCATCCCGGGCAGGGCGGAAGGGGCTGGAGACAGGCTGAGTCCGGCCAGGGCTGCGGGTCACGGTGGGCACTGGGCACCCTGCAGGGATTCTGGGGCACAGCATCATCCTCCTGCCTCAGCCCCACCATTCCTGGAGCATCCCCTGCCCCAGCACCAGCACGTCTGGAGCATCCTCCTGCCTTGGCATGGCAGTTCTGGCACATACTCTGACTCGGTCCTGCCATTTCTGGAGAGTGTCACCATTTTTAGAGCATCCTCCTGCCTCAGTCCTACCCTTCTAGAGCATCCTCTTGCCTCAGCATTTCTGGAGCATCCCCTGCCTTGGCATCACCATTTCTGGAGCGTCCTCTGTTCAGTTCCTGCCTCACTGCAGTTGTGCCCGTGGTACCAATTCCAGCTCCCAGCCCCATCCCGTTCACCAGCGAGAGTCCTCACCCCGCATTTCCCTATCTCCCTTCCTTCCTCCCACGTCTTGCTGGCTCCCTCGAAGACACACACGGCTAATCCGCTTGTTAGCCTCTCCCTTCATCTAAAACCAATATGCGGCTGAACGCTGGAGATAATTAATTGATCAATTAGATAGAGAACTGCCTGTGCTTGTGGCACCGAACACTCGGAGGAGGGGAGGCTGTGCCAGCACACCTGGCAGTGCCCGAGTGAGGGCGTGCTGTGTGCGCCCCTGGGTGTGCCCGGTGTCCCTGCTGGAGGGGACAGGCCACCAGCCAAGGTGACCGTGGGGTGCTGGCAGCTGGCAGGGTTGTGGCCACCTGCCCACGTGGCCATAGGGACACAGCGAGTGCATGTGCAAAGGGGACTCTACCCCATGTCCCAGCTGCCCCCCAGCCCAGCCTGGACGTGGGTAAGGGATGGGGCAGTGCCAGGTGCAGGTCAGGGCGCTGATGGCATCTCACCCCTGTGCCACGTACACCGTGTGACACAGTGACACCAAAGCTGGCAGGGTGCAGCTGCTCCAAATCCTACCCAGGGGGCTTCTTCACCCTGGCATCCCCTGGTCCCCAACACCCCATTCCTCCTGGCTGCTTCTGTGCCGGGGTGCCCCCAACCATCCCAGAGCATGCAGTGGGGTGCTGAGCAGCCAGAGGGGTCCCAGCTGTCAGGATGGGGGTCTCAGCTGTCACGGTGGGGTCCCAGCACCCCGAGGGGGGGCTGCCGGGGAGGCAGGGTGCCGCAGGGAAGTAAATAATGCAGCAAACTCGTGTCTGCCAACCCCCTCCTCCCCAGGCTTTGAAAAGCAACACATTACCCTGATCTCCAGACATGAGTTTTTGTCACCAAACAGGGTGATGAGGAGACTTTGAAGCAAATACAAACACCGGGAAAGGGAATACATAAGAAGAGAGTCGCGTGTTCTCTTCAGAAAACAATCGCGGTGTCAACTACACGGAGCAGCTCCACGGAGGGGGAGCTGCTAACCAGGAACCTGACAGCCCCAAACGCCGGGAATTATCATCCAAAGAACGGAATCATCCCTCTGCTGACAGGGCTGCGGCGCCTTCCCCTTTCCAGGTCACACGGGACACCCCTTCTCCTCCTCCTCTGGCACCACACCTTGCTCCAAGTGCTCTGTGTGCCCCCACCTGTGCCCCAATGCGGTGGCATCGCTGTCCCAGTTGGGGACGGATCCTGTCTTCTCCCTCCTGTGCTTCGTCACCTGCATGCACAGTCCTGTCTCGCACCCTGCAGCTTGCACACCTTGCACCAACGCTCCTACCTTGCACCACCCCCCTGCTCTCTGGACACCCTCACACCTTGCCCAGGGCACTCACACCTTCCACACTCCCACCCCACACACCTCCCACGATCTCATTCCCCATGGATGCTCTCGCACCTTGCACGCTTCACCCCTGCTGTCCTGCACGTGCCTCACCTGAGTTCCCTTCTCCCTGGAGCTCCCAAAATTCCGTTTACCTCTGTGTGGAGGTAAAGGCAGCGCTGTTTATAGCCTGGGAGATGGCATCACCCCGTGGCAGGTCCCTCTCTCTGTCTGGATTTCACCTGGGCATTTGAGGTGCTTGGGAATTCGGGCAGGATTTGGGGGTCTGTGCCTGAGCCAGGCCTTGCACTGGGAGGGCTCAGGACAGCCCTTGGGCACTCGGCCTGGGATTCTGCCCCTTCACCCCTTGGGGGGACAATGAAGGGCTGCCCCTGGCTGATACCTTGGTGTGGGGACCCCGGGGATCTCGGGGTACAGGGTGGCACCTTTGTGTGGCACACGGGCACCTCCTTGCCTGGAGATGCACCTGCACTGGTGCTCTGCACGTGCGCTTGCACCCCCTGCACACTCAGCACGTGAACACTCACCCCGTGCACGAGCACTCCCACCCTGCTCACACTCATCCCTGCAGGAGCAAATCCAGCTGCTCACACTTATCCCTATATGAGCATTCCCACCTTGCTCGCACTCAGCACGAGCAAATTCAACTGCTCCCACTCATCCCAGCACAAATATTCCCACCCTGCTCACACTCATTCCTGCATGAGCACTTCCACCTGCTCACACTCATCCCTGCACCATCATTCCCACCTGCTCACACTCATCCCTGCAGGAGCACTCCCACCCTGCTCACACTCACTGTGAACACCCCTCTGGCCCTGCACACCTCTCACCTCTCAGGCACACCCTCGTGTGCCCGCTCACACTCCCCTTGCCCTCCCAGCCGTTCCCCGTGTGCCCAGACACCACGCCCTGATCCCCCCCTGCCCGCACCATCCCTCGTGCCTGGCACACGTGCATCCCGGCCCACACTCCGGGGAGCTCCCTGGCATGATCCCAAATGAGCTTCTTTCCATCCCTGCAGCTCCAGGTACTTCTCATCCCTCCCTGCACCCCTGGACCCCAAACCTTGCTGGACCCCCACCGACCCCATGCTGGGCACACCGGCTCATTCCCCTGCATCCCTGCGGACACCTCTCCACATTCCCTCCTCCCTGCTCTGCTCGTCATCCATCCACACATCCATCCATCCATCCATCCATCCATCCATCCGCCCGTCTCCTGACACCTTCCCGCGCCCGGTGCCGTCTCCCTTCTCCTCCCTCTTTATCTCTGGCTCCCAGCTGCTTCTCTCCGCTCCCTGCTGCTCCCTCCATCCCTCCTCTCCCCATCCCTCGCT
>VXAD01000880.1:176761-274081 GCA_013399195.1 Dicrurus megarhynchus
CTGCCACTCTGAGTGCTCCCGCCTTATAAATTTTACATTATTACCCTCTTTAAAGTATATAAAATAACTATTCATAAATTATTGAGGGGAAATTTAAAATACTACAAATGTTTATAAATGTTTATCAAGAGGTCTTCAGAAGTGAGCGAGTGGAGCCTGAGTGACTTCCCACGGCTGGCAGGAGCACGGCAGCCGCCCCGGCCCTGCCGAGGGGGGATTTTGGGAGAACCCCCAGCTGGAGGCTGGGGCAGGCTCCCGCAGCCTCGCTAATTCCCGTCCCTGTGGCTGGCGAGGAGCAAATCCCCCTCCGTGCACTGTCTCCGGGTGCCAACGGCGCTCCACGTCCGGGCGGCCCCATCGCCTGCTCCGGCGTGGTCCCACCCTGGGGCTGCCCCTGGGCAGGGACAGATGGCCTGTGCTGCTGGGGACATGTCCTGCTCAGCTGGAGACGTGTCCTGCCCTGCTGAGGACATGGCCTGACCCACTGGGGACATGTCCTGACACAGCAGGGACAGGTTCTGCCCTGCTGGGGACCTGTCCTGACCCACTGGAGACATTCTGACCCATTGGGAACATGTCCTGACGCACCAGAGACACGGCCCGACCCACTGGTGACATGTCCTACCCCACTGGGACGCATCCTGCTCTGCTGGGGACACATCCTGACCCAAGAGGAAATATTCTGACCCACTGGGGATTTGTTCTGCCCAACTGGAGACTTGTCCAGCCCTGCTGGGAATGAGTCCTACCCTTGGGGGACATGTCCTGCCTTGATGGGGACACATTCTGCCCCTCTGGGGTCATGTCCTGCCCTTCTGGGAACATGTCATAGCCCACTGGAGACACATCTTGACACACTGGGAACATATTCTGCCTTGCTGGGGACATCTCACGGCCCACTGGTGACACATCCTGTCCTGCTGGGGACACATCCTGCTCTGCTAGGGACATGTCCTGCCCTGCTGGGGACACATTCTTACCCATGGGGACATGTCCTGGCCCAGTGGCGACACATTCTCCCCCTCTGGGGTAACATCCTGTCCAACTGGAGACTTGTCCTGCCCTGCTGGGGACGAGTCCTACTCCATTGGAGACGACACATCCTGACCCACTGGGGACACGTCCTGGCCCACTGGGGACACATCCTGATCCACTGGGGACACATCCTGACCCCCTGGAGACACATCCTGACCCACTGGGGGACAGGTCCTGACCCACTGGGGACACATCCCGACCCACTGGGGTCATGTCCTGCCCAGCTTGGGGGGATGTCCTGCCCCTCTGTGGCTGTGTCCTGTCCCCCAGGTCACAGGCTGGCCCAGTGTCCCCAGCGAGGGACAGAGGGGCACTCAACCCCCTGTTCCCATGCAGTGCCAGCTGGCTCAGCCGTGGCACAGCTGTGGGCACTGCCTGGCCGTGCTGGTGCCTGCTGGGAGCAGGGACGGGTGGCGTGGAGCGGAATAACCACAGCCCTGGAATACCCACGGCATGGCCCTGGAATAGCCATGGCACAGTTCCGGCATGGACATGGCACAGGTCTGGCACAGGTATGGCACAGCCCTGGAATAACCATGGCACAGCCCTGGCACTCCGACCAGCATGGCAAAGGGATGCACAGGGATCCTGCCCATCCTCTGCTCCCCTTCCCAAAGCCATCCAGAACCCAGGGTTCGCCCGCAGCCAGGGTGATGCCAGGGAGCTGCCAGGGCAGGATTCACCTACCCAGGGACAGCCCAGTGACCGGGACAGCCTTGTCCCCATGCAAATCCCAGCTGTCCACAACCCACGTCACAGGACACGGCCACCCCGGCCACTGGGAAGGGACAAATCCCCGGACCGGTCACTGCGGGGAGGCCAGCACTGCCTGGAGCCCGTGCCCACCACGGGGTGGCAAAGGAGCTCTGCCGAACCCCGGAGCGTGGCTGCCGAGAGTGCGGGAGCCGGGCGTGGATGCTCAGCGATCCCGGCGCTCCCAACTAGAGCTGCCTGCAGGGATTGTGTTTAAAGCGCCGGCTGATTGGGGTAATCATGGGAGCAGGGAGTGCATTAGCTGGCAAGGTTTATAAAGGGAAATTAAAATAAAATTGGATGTGACAGAAAAGTACATGGAAAATTAGGATAAGAATATGAATATTTATGGCTGCGGGAGCACGCATGGGGAAAGTGCTCCTGTGCTCCGGGCCACCCTCCCTGCCGTGGGGCTGGGGCAGGTCCTGGGGGCGGCACCTTGCCTGTGGGGTTGGGGACAGCCCTGGTGGGCTCTCTGTACTCCACCCTTGGTCACCGTCGGTCACCGTCTATCACCACCGACCTGCCCTCGCAGGGACTGCGGCGTGACGCTGGTTGTGACATCCCAGTCGCACTGCCACGTGCCCCTCGCATCATCCAGGAATGTCTGCAGGGCCGGCGTGTCCCGGTGGTGGTGGTGGCACCGGCACAGGGCCACACAGCTGCTGTGATGGCACAGGGACGGGGACAGACGCAGCTGGTGGCAGAGACGAGGGGGTTGGCACCGCGCGGCGCTGGCACACGCCGAGGCTGCTCCTGCAGGAATTAGGGCACTGGGACACAGCCCGGGCTGTCCCCTGCCCGCCCGGCCCGGCTCCGCAGGGCTTTCACCACAGCCAGGGACCCCCTCAGCCACGCACAAAGTGCCACCACCCTGCCGGGGACACCTCGAGCGCCCCCACCCCACCCAGAGCAGCGGCTGCATCCCGCCTGCCCTGCCGGACCTAGGGGGCAGCCATCCCCCTGTCCCCTCCCGCTGTCACACTTAGAAGCCATTAAAATAATTGAATGCTTTAAATATTCAGCGCTCGGCTTAAATATTCATCAGCGAAGTTGTTCTGATTGCTGAACTGCATCAGCACGGGCTGGGGGATGGCTCCTCTCGGCAGAGCCCCCCCGGGCCCCCTCACAGCCGTGCGCACCCCAACCTCACGTGGGCACCCGTAGGCACACATGGCCCCGCACACGTGTGTCACACATGGACGTGTCCCTGCACCCGGCATGCCTGGAGAGCGATACATGGAACCCCCCCAGAGCAGTGGGGGTGGGCTCTGGGAGCACTGGGGGGCACTGGAAGCACGCTTGGGGGGCTGGTTGTGGCCCACACCTGAGCTGGGATCCCCTCGGTGAGGCTGGGGGCGGTCCCCAGTGCCCTCGGGCATGGGAGGAGCGTTTGCTGACCCACCCAGCTGGGCCCATCCTTCCTCTTCCCACGTGCCCAGGGCACAATCCCACCCCTCAGGCTGCTGAGCAGATGTGGCACCATGAGCTGCGTGCCAGGGTGATGGCAGGGGCATGGAGTCATGGAATGGTTTGGGTGGGAAGGATCCTTAAACCTCATCCCATCCCACCCCTGCCATGGGCAGGGACACCTTCCACTGTCCCAGGCTGCTCCAAGCCCCAGTGTCCAACCTGGCCTTGGACACTGCCAGGGATCCAGGGGCAGCCACAGCTGCTCTGGGCACCCTTTGCCAGGGCCTGCCCACCCTCCCAGGGAACAATTCCTTCCCAATATCCCCTCCATCCCTGCCCTCTGGCACTGGGAAGCCATTCCCTGTGTCCTGTCCCTCCAGCCCTTGTCCCCAGTCCCTCTCCAGCTCTCCTGGAGCCCCTTTAGGCCCTGCAAGGGGCTCTGAGCTCTTCCTGGAGCCTTCTCCTCTCCAGGTGAACACCCCCAGCTCTCCCAGCCTGGCTCCAGAGCAGAGGGGCTCCAGCCCTGGGAGCAGCTCCACAGCCTCCTCTGGGCTCACTCCAGCAGCTCCACATCTTTTCTGGAGGCAGCTCAGCAGGTGGGGTCTCCTGAGGGCAGAGCAGAGGGGGACAATCCCTTCCCTTGACCCGCTGCTCCTCTTTGGCTGCAGCCCAGGATAAGCCCAGACTCGGCCAAGCCCCCGTGCCCTTGGCTCCTCACCCACGGCCGAGCATTTCCTTGGCCCCCAGATGCCACCCACAACTGGGCTGTGGGGAGAAGAGCCCCAGTGGAGCATCCCTTGCAAAGCTGGGGGTCAGAGTGGGACCCCAAGAGCACAAAGAGCTCTGCTCCACGCTGGGACTCTCCATGTCCTCGTCTTCTGCTGGGTTTGACAGCACCTTGGTGTAATCTTCCATTAGGAGACAAAAGATCCTTGCTCCACACCTCGGTTCCTGGCATGAGGCACTTCTGCTCCTGGCTGAGAGAAGAGCGAGAGGAGGACAATCAAGAGCTGACACAACCCGTGGCTGGGAGCAGGGGATGCCCTGGAAACAACTTGCCAGGGGCAGCGAAACCTCTGGCACCCTCCGGAGATGGGTGAAACCAGAGCCAACAGCTGCTTTTAGAAGGATTTTCCTGCTTCACCACGGTGGGAGCCTGCAGGGAGCCAGCACATTCCCAGCCAGGAACCACCTCCCCATCTGGAGCGTGGTGAGAAGCACGAGCTGATGTTCAGCACCTTCAGGACGTGGAGAACCATCCCACCACGTGCAGCCTCAGAGCTCACAGTCCCTCCAGGGAGGCTCTGCAGAGCCCAGAACCTCGTGGGGTCAATCCTGCCCTCCCAGCCCTTGCTCTGGGTGTTGTTGGTGGATAAAAACCTTTTCCCTCTCAGCCAGGGCTCATTTTCTCTGCAGCAGAGCTGGCAGGGAGGATATTCCACGTGGGCGCGGGCGCTCCGGCGCATCCCGCATGCACACGGGCGCTGGCATGTGCAGGCGCACGGAGAGGTGGGAGCGGCCCCGGAAAAGCTCCGCAAACAGCCCTGATAAAATTGTTCCTCAAATACCTAAAGCAGGCTTAGGTTTAAGCAATCTGGCTCCAAAGACGGCTCCCGCATACATTTCTCGGGCTGGAGCTGCAGCTTTAATCCCGAGCAATCGTGAGCTTTGCAGCCGCATTTGCCATTCAGATTTGCACGGCGACAGCAGCAGCACCCGAGAGAGGGGGGCAAGAGGGGTTTGGGGGGGTCCCAGCCCCCCAGGGGCTGCACCCTGCTCGTGCCACAGCTCAGCTAGCCCCCAAAAAAGCTGAGCAGGGCTGGCTGTGGCCCCTGCACGGCTGCTGAGCACCGGGAAGGAGTCGCTGGTTTATCTGATATGATTTAATCAGCCCTATAATTAGATTAATTTGTTGATTTGATAGCAACCCATTTCTCGCTGTTAGATTTGTTTATGTGTGTTTTATGCTCCAGTTTGGCAATAAAATAGGAACTGAGGAGGTGGAAAAAAATCCCTCGGCATGCCCATGTTCTGACCCTGTGGATGCCGGGCTGGACATGCGCATCCAGGGATCCTGCTGGCTCCTGGAGCAGGATGGGAACGGGCAGCTGCAGGGATCAGCCTGCCACGGGGTGGGCGCATCCCTCTGGGGACAGGAAGGGGGACAGCGGTACCCAGGAATGTGCCAGTCCTGCTCCAGCCACCTCCCAGCATCCTAACGCCAAAAAGGAAAAATAACCCCAAAATTGTTCCGCAGGGGACTACAGGGGTTGTGGGGTGCTGCAAACCAGAGGATGTTTGGTGAGGCAGGGGGGAGACAGGGCTTTGGAAAGGCTTTGCTCTCTCCTGTGGACTCTGCTTGGCACGGCACGGCACAGCCTGGCACAGCACGGCCTGGCACAGCACGGCCTGGCAGCCAGCAGCTGCTGCTGCTGGACGCGGATGGACACAGACCTCATGGTGCCTTCAGGAACAGCTCCTGCCCTGCCTGTGGAGCTGGGAGTAGCACCACGGCACCCACAGGGACAGGATGATCCCCAGGCTCATCCCCCTCCTCGCTGCTCCCCATGGATCTGGCAGGATGGGAGGCGCTGCCTCGCCCAAGGCGGCTGCTGGCATTGCCAGACAGGTGCTGGGCACAGCCGTGGCACCTCCTGCCACCGCCCCAGGGCGCATCTCCAGCAGGTGATTCCTTCACCAGCGTGGCATCCCCGCATGCCAGGCTGGCAGCACAGCAACCGGGCTGAACAATCCCAATTAAAAGCGCGGATTCGGGGCGGGCTGTGGGGCACGGGCAGGAGGAGGGAAGGCAGGAGCGACACGGAGTGAGCGCCGAGGTTTGCCGGAGAAGCCAGAGCGAGGAGCGCTTTGATGGGCAGCTCCTTTGATCAGAGATCTGAATCCAGCCCTCACGTTTCCCTGTGTGAGCCCGCTGCCTAATTACCACATGGCAGGGCCGCTCCGAGCCCTCGGCACGTTGCTGGAATAGATTTCCCTGGTCCAGCCTGGAGAAGGACATCGATCCTGCCCACAGCCGCAGGCTCATGCTAAACATTGCGTCCTATCGATTTTTTCCTCCCCCCGCTTTTCCCTTTTTTCCTTTATCTTTTTTTCTTTTTTTAATTTTTTTATTTTTTATAAGAATTTTCTTTATTTTCATTAAATCATTAATCAGGGAGAAATCTACATTTTTATCATTTCTATGGCTGGAGAGGAAGAGAGGAAAGTTATATTGCCATAGAAACCGTTCCCTACCATTCTCAGCCTCCGAGCAGTCCCTCTTGTGCTGTCTCTTGTCAAAAGGCGTAATTGTTGCTCCTGATCTTCACTGCTCAATTAGCAGTGATGTCTCCCTTCAAGTTAATTGCTGGAGATGGGAGGAAGTAGGACAAATGTAACCTTTTAGATGAAAAGATCTCTCCCCACTCTGCTCCTTCCCCGCCTTTCCTCGCTGGCAGGCACTCGAGGGCCCCTCTGCAGTGAGCTGTGGTGGGGAGCACCCCCCTGGCCTGGGCATGTTCCATCCATCCCCTGCTCCCTTCTGGAGACCCCTCCCCACCTCCCTCATCCCATTATCCATGGCAGGACCCCTCTATCCGCCCTCGGTTCCCTCTGCCTCTTCCAGCCTCATCAGCACCAGCTCAGCCTCTCCCCTGTCACCTCCATGCCGCTGGTGTCACCCACCCCAGCACCTCCTGAGCTGGGACAACCTTCCTGGGTTCTCCAGGGCTGCCATGGACTTCTCCAGGACTGGTTCAGCTCCCCTGGCACGGTCCCATGCTGCAGCAGAGTTTGTTCCCCTGCAGCAACAGTGGTGGGGTGGCCGTGGTCCAGGAGCAGGGGGACCCCCGCACACGGCCAGGAATAAAAACCGGTGACAAAACCACGCCGAGGGTGAAGGGTGGAGGGGGAAAAACGAGCAGAAGGATTTCATCCTGCAGAAACAACACCGAGCAGCTCCCAAACCTGTTTGATGGGAGCAGCGACTCCAGGCAGGAGGAGGGCTTGGGAACGCTGCCTGGACACAGGGTTTGTCACCCTCGAGGGATGACAGACGAGCCAGACAATGCATTAAGGAGAGAAGTGTGGCAGCTGCCTGGACCTTGGCAGTCTGAAGAGGAGCCCTTAAACACTGACTCGAGTGTCTGTAAGACACAAATCACCCGGGCCAGGCACGGTGTGCAGGGCACAGACCCACGTGGCGCTGCCAAGTGTGTGGGCTGGCAGCGCTGGCGTGGGGACAGGCAGGGACAGGAGTGGGGACAGGACAGCAAGGTCAAACCTGTGGCACAGGACCCCCTCCCTGTGCCATGTCATGAAACAGATGAGCCCTTGAAGCTCGGGATGGGGCAGAAGGCAACATGGAGGGCTGGAGGATGGAGGGTTTGAGGGTGGGAGCTGGACACAGGGGAAGAGGGTGTCACCACCCATGGGTGACCCTGGGGCGCCCTGTCAACCCTGGAAGACACCAAGAAGGTCCAGGACAGGTCCAGATTGACACAAGGAGAGCTGATGTTGCCTCCTGACAGCCATAGAATCAGGGAATCATGGAATGGTTTGGGTTGGGAGGGACCTTAAAGCGCATCCAGTACCACCCCTGCCATGGGCAGGGACACCTCCCACTGTCCCAGGCTGCTCCAAGCCCCAGTGTCCAGCCTGGCTTTGGGCACTGCCAGGGATCCAGGGGCAGCCACAGCTGCTCTGGGCACCCTGTGCGAGGGCCTGCCCACCCTCTGAGTGTAGAAAGTGTCACCAGTGTCCTTGGACACCTCTCCTCGACATCTCCCCTGCAAAGACCCTGCTGCTCCCAACAGAGCTGGAGCAGGGAGAGCCCTCACATCCCACACTGCCTCCACCTGAGCTGCATCCCAGGAGGTCTCAGCTCCCGAGGACCACAGGACTGAGGGGCTTGTGTGGAAGGCGCCTCTCATCCGAGCTCTTTTCTTGAGCAGCGCTGTTCCAAGTGCCAGGTCAAGGCAGAACCTCTGCTCGAAACGCCCCAAGGATGCTGTGAGGAGCAGCCCACATCACTCCCAGAAGGTCTGGAGCTGAGCTGAGGCAGACCCGCCTCCTTCAGCAGACCCAGGGCAGCAGGAGGTCGAGCCAAAGCCGCTCAGCACAACCAGCCCTTGTTAAAGCCAAACCTCGCCGTCGCTCAGCAAATCACTGTGAGGGGAGCCTGCTGAGAGGTGATGAGGGCAGGTTCAGCCCTGCTCCGCTTTGGGGTTGCAGCAGCTCCAGGCTGGTTACTGTTTGGATAGATTTATCATGGAATCATGGAATATCCTGAGCTGGAAGGGACCCACAAGGATTATCCAGTCCAGCTCCTGGCCCTGCACAGACACCCCAACAATCCCACCCTGAGCATCCCTGGCAGCGCTGTCCAAATGTTCCTGGAGCTCTGGGGCTGTGACCATTCCCTGGTTCAGTGCCAGGCCACCCTCTGGGGGAAGAACCTTTCCCTGAGATCCATCCCAACACCCCTGGCCCAGCTCCAGCTGCTCCCTGGGTGCTGTCCCTGTCCCAGGGAGCAGAGCTCGGAGCTGTCCCTGCGCTGCCCTTGGGAGGAGCTGCAGTTTTGGTTGGGTCGAGGTGTGAGGGTGAGAAATTGTGAAGCAGGGGGAGCCCTCACCTTGAGATGCTGGCAAGGGACGTAGACACTGCTGCTCACACCTTGAGCAGGGGCAGGAGCTGCTCTCCAGCCCTGGGAGCGATGGTCCCCAGCGCTGGTGGCCTTGGCCCCTCCAGCTGAGTGTCCCTCCCCTTTGCCCTTCTGTAATTCCTGACAGTAATTCCTCACTTTCACTGCACAGAGTGGGACTGGGGCAGCCAATCTCCCAAATCCAGAACTGGGTTGCTTTCCTGGCTCCCATCTCTCGCTGGATTGCTGAGCAGATCCCCCCTCAGCCCCTGCTCTGGGGCCATCCCCACCTTCCCAACCCACGGCCACCATATCCTGGCTTGAGCAGTCCTGAGCAAATCCTGCTCCAGTGCCACCTGTCCTGGCTCCTCCTGCTCCAAGACCCCCCCACCACTGTGAGGGCCACCCAGGGCCACCTCCCAAACGCTGCCCTGGCCGTGGATGCACCTTTTCTAATGCTTCAGATGCTCCTTCTGCAGTGCTTGGGAAGCTCTGAAGGTCTTTAAACCAGGAGCAAAACCACCATGCCAGGCTGAAAAGCAACATTTTGGGGCTGAGCACATGGAGGAATCACTCGAGGACGCTTCCCTGCTTGGATGAGCACTTCCCTTCCTCCGGAAGGTTCGGAGGAGCAATTGGCAGCCGGGGCTGCGCTCCCGCTTCCCCTCCGCTGGATTAAAACAAGCCCTTAACATTTCAGCAAGTGGCTCTGCTTGTGGAGACACGCGGGGTGCCGAGAGCTCACTCCAGAGCCCCCTCGTGATGCCGCCCTCCCCGGGAAGGTCGGGACGAGGCCGGCGGGATGAGAGCATCCCGAGGCTCCGGGCAGCTCCGTGCCGGCGGCGGAGGCGGTGGAGGGACAAGGGTGCCCATCCCCTGCCCCCGGCCGAGCCGCCAGCCCCCGGCTCCGCGGCTCCGGCTGCAATTAAAGCTCACCCTGAACGTTGCATTAATGTCAGGTTTGCATCTCATTTCCCCAGCGCCAGGTAAGGAGGGGCCGGCAGGCTTGGAGAAGGATCACACGTGGCAGCTTTTAATAGAAACCCGCCCGCCTGTCACTGGCGGCTCATCATTCCTCTTGAAACGGTTGCTAATTACCAACGAGCCGTGTTTGTGTTTCGGGTGTGACGTTCCCCTCTGCAGCCCCGCTCCCCCTCCTGCTGCTCCGCACCCAGGCTGGCGGCAGTGCTCAGGGGGCTCCGGGGGAGGTGGGAGCTGCAGGGTGGGCACCAGAGGGGCTGTAAGGACACGGTTCCTTCCGAGATGGACTCAGGGGTGGCTGGAAAATGGCTCCCTCCAGTTGCTCTCTCCTCCCTTCCCATTTTCCGTGAAGGACAATTCCTTTGGAGGTGCCCACAGTGTTAAACCTGATGAGTTAAAGCTTTGGGATCACTCCTGACACCCCCTCCCACCCTGGTGATGCTCTGCTGGACCGGGAGACCCCCGCCACCAGCTGTTCCTCAGGATCAGCCTGCCCCATGCCATTGTCCCTTCGGAGCCTAGCTGTGCCCAAGCTCCTGGGGACACTGAGATTTGAGTGGTGGCACCATCAGCTGCTGTCCTCTCCCAGCTGCTTCCCAGGGATGTGCCACCAGGGATGAGGAGGGAGCTGCTGCAGTGATGCTCTGTGGGGGCTGAGAGAGCTGGTCCTTGGGTCTCTGACCCCACGGGACATCTCCTTCACCCCTCACCCGGGTTTGGGACCCCTCCTGGGGTGGCACGAGCCAAGAGGCTGAGGGGAGGCATTGGAGAGGGGAAAGCAGGGTTGGGAAAGGGGCTGGAGTTGTTCCAGAGGTGTCCCAGGGAGGTGCAATGCTGAGCAGCCCTGTGACCCCCAGCACTGGGTCTCCCACATTGTCCCACACCCTGAGCCCCTCCATGTGGCCAGTTTGATGTGGCAGTGAGTGCTGGAGCATCCCCACATCGCATTCTGAGCCTGGAGAGGGGCTGGGGAGGGGCAATGTCTGCTGAGTCCGGTTCCAACCATTCCCAGTGCAGGGATGACGCTGGGGACACCCCCAAAGCGGGACATCCCTGTGAGGGCTCCTCTGCTCGGTGCCAGCCCCGGCAGCTCCCTGCTCCCTGGCACGTCCCAGCTGTGCGCAGAGCCCGGGGGTTCTCCAGCGCTCTGGGGGCTCACCAAGGCTCCTTTATCCCAGTGAAATGCATTCCCTCCTCCCAGCAGCACCAGGGGCGGTGTTGGGGTGGGAGAAGGGCGGGAGCAATATGGGAGACCCCCAGTTTTACCCACCCACCTCCCGAATGTCGAGGCAGCCGCGGTTTCAGCGGTGGGAAAGGGGCCAAGGCAGGTGCCTCACTGGCTGGGGAGCCCAGCCGGCACAGGGAGAGGCATCCCGAGGCACCCAGCTCCCGGAGGGATGGCCGGCTCCTGCTGCCACCCGGCTGAGTGACAGCTCCCAGCCCCCCAGCCCACCTCCCCCCTTGTCAATCCCCCGGGGAATTATTTATCCTGACAATAGCAATTGTCTGCACGGGCCCTTCCCCCTCTCCAGCACCTACCCCAACAAAGGAAATCATCCTGATATGAAAGGGAAAATTAAATTACCCCAATAAAGACTTAGTGCTGCTTTAATGACATCACCAGACTCAGGCGCTAATTAGCTGAGTACAAAGGAAAGCTAAATGTGAAAACGTGAATTTCTGTTCCCTTTTCTCCTGTCGTACAGTCTCGGGAGTGGGAGTCTTGGCAGGCATGGCAGGAGGAGCTGCTCCCACCCGGCCAGGTGGCTGCTGGTGCGTGCCGGGCTCTGGCAGCCGGGCGCTGCCCCTGCCCAGAGGGAAGAGCTCCGGGAGTTTTTGGGAGATGGGTCCAGCAGCTGGCACCCGTCTGGATGCAGCCAGGGATCCCCGGGCTGCCCGTGCTTGAATCCTGCTCGGTGCCATCACTTTCTGCTGCAGTCTGTGCTCGTCTCGCCGAGTTCAGGCGCCCACACACCTCTCGAGGAGTAAAGCTCACAGCTCCCTGCGCACCGTGTACAGCGCTCAGCCCCGTGCCCAGGGTCCCTGTCCCCTCGCTCTGGGCCAGCATCGGCCATGCGGGCATGTCCCCAGTCCGCCTGCATGACCCTGGCGCTGTGACGGTGCCAGCACCTCCCCCGGATCTGTGCCACCCGACGCTCTCTCCGCAGCGCACCCATTTCTGTTTGCTGCCCCCAGGTGTGGCCGCCTCCCGTGCCGTGTCCCCGCCGTGGCTGCAGCCCCCTGGCCCGTGGGGTGACCCTGGGGCCCGGAATCCTCCCGGGCACGCACTCACTGGAGCGGCTCCGCGTTTCCTTCCGGCCCCATCGGAACGGTGACAGCGCCGAGCAGCGCGACAGCCAATGGAGATGCTCAGCCGGAGGGCCACGGGGATGGACTGCAAACACCCCACGAGCATCGGGCCCTGGCCCCGGGGCTGCCCGCCGGGAGCAGAGCGTGCCCGAAGCAGAGCGCTCCTGAGGAGAGGGAGTGAGCAGGGAGGGAATTTTGCATCCTCTGTTTCCCGCTATATTTGGGATTGTTTCTTCCCGTTGGAAGTGCTGCTACATCTAACCCCACCCGGGATAATTCCTCCCTCCGGTGGGGCCCCGGGAATGCGGAGGGGATTCCAGCAGAGCTGTCTGCAGCGGCTGAGTGGCCGAGCTGGTGCCGAAAAGGGGGGGCTGCTAATACATAAAGCTTCACTTTAACTAAAGCTTAAATTATCCCCAAATCCGGATATTCCTGCTTTCACCCTGAACCTCACCCCAGCCCCTCGGTCAGCACTCACAGCCCCTCCCCAGCACATGGAGCCATCCCATGAAAAACTGAGGGGGGCACGTCCTGGCCTCTGCTCCTTGCGGGCTGTCCCCAGCCCCTGCTCAGGCCAGGCTGGCAGCACCATGGCTCTGCCCCGGTGCCACCAGTTGCTCCCAGCTGGCCCCGAGGGAGGCTGGCCCCGGGGCACGCTCTGGGCATGCAGCCCTGCCCGCAGCCTCGCTGCCGGGTCCCACGCGAGGTGGCACCTCTGGGGACCAGCCAACCCCCCCGGGACATGAGGGGATGCGGTCACCCCCACCCCGCCCCCCTCGCCTCCCGCTGCCGGGGTTCATCCGGGAGGGATGGGTGCGAATGCCTCGGTGCCTCCTTAAAATGACATAGCCGGTCTCCATGGCAACTCTTCTCTGCCTTTCGCCTCAGACCAAGAGCATCATCTTCTCCATCATCCCTGCAGGCTAGGGCCCGGCATCCCTGCAGAACGGCTGGTGGGATGCTCGGGCCGTGGCCCCCCTGCCTGCCCCCCACCTCTGCCCTGCTGGCAGTGCCGGCTCTGCTGGCTCTCCGGCCAGGCTGGTGTCCGGCAGGAGGGGACCCACCCGGCTGCAGCACCCTGGTCACCAGCTGCCTCCAGCCTCCTGCGGCCCCCACCCCTTCCCGCTGCTGCCAGTGCTGCGGGATGCCTGGCACAGCCATGGCACAGGGCTGGGGGAGCAGCAGGGCTGCGTCTGGATGGGTCTGGGACCGCCGGTGGCCTGTCCCCACCACAAACCCACGGCAAAGCCCCTTGCCCCACGCCCACCTCCTCCTGTGGACAACCTGGGCGAGCTGGGAAGCTGGCGAGCAGCCCTGGTGGAGCGGAGGGGGCTGAGCCGGCGATCCCAAGCTGCCCATCAAGCGCTCAGCCCCTGCCGCGACAACGAGAGGCCAGCGTTGAGCCGCGGGGACATCGCCCGGCCCGCCAGCAAATCCCACCGCCCGCTGCCAGTCGCCGAGGCCCGGCCCTGGCCTCCGACACGGCACATCCCCACCTGTCCTTAAACCTCTCTAAGCCGCGGCGTGATGGCAGCCTGCAGGGAGCAGCCGGGCTGGCAGAGCTGGGGTGGCACGGGTCCATCCTGGCCCCCAGCCCACGGGAGGCAGGACCCTGGGGATGGGGGCTGCCAGCTCCTGGGCAGTGTGAGGGTGATTTTCCATGGGGATGCACGCGAGGAGGAGGGAGAGGTGCTCATGAAGAGGTGCACAAGGGCTTGGAGGTGCATGAGGGACAGGGAACACAGGTCCTTGTGCTTGGGGGGACACGCCAGGACCAGGGGGTGTGAGGTGAATGCAGGGGTACGGGGAGTTGGCACGCAGGGATGGAGCAGAGGAGAGCAGGTGCGTGTGTGCTCAGCGATGAGCAGGGTGGCTCCTGTCCCCTAATGCCACATTGTCCCCTCAGACACCCTCCTGCTGGGGGGCTCCGGGGCCACCTCAGCCCTGCCTGTGCCCTGCTCCTCAGGGAGCTTCCTCCCTCCTCCTCCTGGCTGCTTTGCCAGGTGCCTTCTCCTGACACCGGCACAGCATCTCCCCGTGCTTGCTCTTGTCCCGTTACTCCTGGTGCTGGATCTGCACACAGCCACCCCCCTCCCCGCAGCATCCCGGCGTGTGTCGCGCTGTGTGGGAGTGTTTATTTATAGGGCTGCTGCACAGCCCGGCTGCTGCGTGGGGCCTGCAGCCCCCCACCCTCCTGGGCTCCCTTCCCTGCTTCCCAGCCCGGGCACGCATCAGCCACCATGCCCCGGTGCCCACTGGTGTGCAAGGCACAGGATCCTGGAATCACAGGTGGGAAGGGACCTCAAAGTTCATCTCGTTCCACCCCCTGCCATGGGCAGGGACACCTTCCACTATCCTGGGTTGCTGGCCTTGAACAGTTCCAGGGATTGACTTGCAGAGGGATGTCCCAGCAGCACTATCCTCATCCCTCATCCCGTCCTGCACCGTGTTTCCAGCTGGCTCAGCCCTGCTGCAGCCTCCAAGGGGCCACATATGTCCTGTGGTCTTCTCCTCCAGCCCCTCCTCAAGCCTCACTGAGGTTTTTGGAGTGTACCTGGCACTCCCAACCTGTCCTGGCCACCCTGTCCCTCCCTGCCCATTCTCTGGGCACAAGGAGCCTGCCAGTGCCCAGGGGCTCAGGGATGCGCTGCTGCCAAATGCTGGGTGCTCAGCCAAGGCTCTGATGGCCTTTGGGATTACAGGGAGACTTGGAAGAGCCACGCAGGGATCCTGAGGAGAGCAAGTGCTTTTGGGTCCCGTGGTGCAGCTGGCTGGGTGTTGCCAGGGTGAGGGCGCAGAGGTGGTGACCCCCATGCCCTGGGATGCCCCGTGGGGCACTGGGAGCTCTCAAGCTGCTCAGAGAATAACTGGAGGCTCAGTAGATCCACCTGGCATCCAGGTCCCTCCTGCAATAGGATGGGTCATGGGGGAGAGGGCAGGGCACAGCAGGACCTGGCTTTACATGGAACACCAGCTCCCAAAAGGATTTGGAAGGAGGCAAGGATGGGATGGGGTTGGGAATGGGGCTGCATTTCGAGTGGTGCCCAGCGCCCTGCAGAACGCAGGCTGCTGCAGGGGGGCATGGTGGGGCTGGCAAACTCTGCCCTGATGCCAGAGCTCCCTGGCACAGGGGGCTGACCTGCTGTGACCAGCCCCTCACGCCCCGATGACAGTGGCCACCAGATCTCCGAGGGCACCCTGCCAGGGCCCGCACGTGGGACGGGGTCTGGACGCCGCCGCCCAGCCCTGCACTGGCTGGCCTCTCATTTGTTCTCATTAAGGGCTGGCAGGGTGTCTAATTAGGTGGTGTGAGTGCCAGCGCCCTGCTGACAGACACCTGTGCCGACAGCCCTCCTCCTTGGCCTGCCTCGTAATTACCCTGCCGGATGCTGCCGTGCCGCCCGGCAGGACCTGCTCCGCCTCACCGGGACGTGGCGCGGTGCCAGGCCAGGCTGGCACTGCATCCCCACGGCACTCAAACCCCGCGGCAACCTCGGGGACATCGCCCTGCGTCCCGTTCTGGAGGGTACCACCAGCACGTGTTGGCACCTCCGGGTGTCCGAGGCGCGGGGCAAAGTCACCCCACCCTCATTTGTGTCCCCTTATTCCCCGCTGGGCAGTGCCCTGGGTACCTCGGAGCCACGGGTGGAGCGAGTCCTGCCCGTGCCCACCCGTGGGCACCCACCCGAGCGGCTCCTGGGCAGGGGCACGGCGAGGACAGGCCGCCCGTGCAGCCTCGTGAACTGTGCAGGGATAACGAGCCAGCGGCCGCTTTAATTAGATTAATTGGCTCCCATTCGGCTCCAGAAGAGCTGTCAGGCTGCAAGTGTGTTCCTGCTGTACCTGGCTAATTACGGCGCCGCGGCCGCCACTCGGCAGCGCTCATGGCCACCGAGAGCTGGCATCAGGCAAAGCCATGCCAGGGAGGCGCTGCCAGGCAAGGAGGGGACTCGGGGAGCTCCGGCTGCCAAAAGACACGGGAGAAGAGAATGGGGGAGATCAGGGGGTCCTGAGGATGCTGCAGGCCGTGCACAGCTGCAGGAGAGCAAAGGCTGTGAGGAGCTGGAGCTCAGGGATGGGGTTTGGGGGACCCAGAGGGTCAGGATCAGAGCTGGGGAAGGTGTTGGGACAGGAGCCAGGGCGTGGGGTGTCCCAGGGGGCAGGATGGTGTCTGGAGAACCCGGGCTGGGGGGGAAGCTGTGCCCGAGCCCTGGGGGCTGGCAGGGAGGGGTGGACACCGGGATCAATCTCTGTCCCTGCAGTCCATGCCCTGAGGAAGAGGATGGCAGCAAGCAGGGGGTGGGCACCCTCTGGGCAGGGTCCCTCTCCGCCGTGCCAGGCACGGACACATCCAGCTCCTGCCTGGCACTGGAGCTGCTCTGAGGCACTGGCTATTTATAAAAGCCACCCATGAGAGGAGCAAGGGGGTGACAGCCTAAAAATAAGCAGCTGGGCTGGGGTGGGGAGGCACCGCTTCCCCACGGAGCGGAGTGGGAGGCAGCGCCGGGGGATATCTTTATCCCTCTTATCCCTAGGCTGTCATTACGGTGCCCACTGCAGCCGGAGCTGCAGCCTTTGCCCACGCACTTGACCCGTGCTCCAGGGCATCCAGGAGGAACAAGCCACCCTTGTGGGAATGCCAGCAGGCTGGGGAGCAGGGCAGGGCAGCTCCAGAGGGATATAAGGGGCCAGATCCCCCTGCACGTCCCCAACGGGCACCCCAGGGCCCCTCTGGGGATCAGGACAGTGGCACCCCGAGGGTTTGCCCAGCTGTGGGATGGCAGCAGCTCCCCAGGGTGTCTCCCAAGAGACAGCAGCACACAGGGATGTGTTGGAAAGGCACCTGCACGTAGGGGTGTGCAGAATCCAGCAGATCCTTGGCACAGGGATGGGCTGGACCACGCCGCTCGCAGGTGTGGGTGGGCACCTCTGTCTGTGCCGCCTCTGCCAGAGCTGTCCTGGCATCCCCGGGGGATCTATGGGGGATTGTGAGTGTGGGTTCATCACACAGCTCAGCAAGGAGCCCCCCCAGCCCCACTGCAGCTCCCCAGGATACTCCGAGCACCTGCACGGACCCTGCAGCCCCCAAACCCCACCTGACCCTGTAAGACACCAACCCTCCAATCTCCTGACCGCAGAGCACCTCCCTGAGTGCCAGCGCAGTGCCCGGGGACGCTGCCCAGCCTCTGAGCCCTGGCTCACGTCCCGGCCGCGCACTGAGCGATGCCCGCACAGCCCCCAGCACTGCCCCCCACGCGGGGTGACGGCACTGCCGGGCGACAGACGAGGGCAGCGGGCGGGAGCCGAGCGGGGAGGAGGCGAAGGCAGCCGGCTGCATCCTCAGGTGTGCGTAGGACACATTCAGCGGGGAGCTCGTTAGCCGAGGCAGCAGCAGCCCTTGCAAAGAGCTGACGCGGCTGCAGCACACACATCCCGGGGGCTCCCAGGGGATGCTGCGCTTCCATTCGTGCCGCACACGAGGCCCCCGGAACAGACGCAGCTCGGATGGAGTTATTTTTTTCGCCGGTGAATGTTAATCCTGCCTCAGTTAATGCCTCTGCAGCGCNCGAGGAGGAGGAGGAGGATGTAATTGTACGGTACAGATTGAGCCTGTCAGGCGTCCCTCCGACAGCGCATCCCGGGGCACCTTCACCGTAAATAATAAAGAACAGCCCGGAGAGGAGGGGATTAACAAGGACAGGCGAGGCACTTATTCCCTAATTGATGGGTTCGGATTCCTGCGGAGGCTGCAGCCGCAGCCACCCTGATGCCATCGCGGGGAGCGGGAGCCTCCTCCCCGCGGCTGCTGGGGAGATGCAGGGAGGGAAAAAGCAGGCAGGGAAATGCAGGGAAGGAAAAGCAGGCAGGGAAAAGCAGGGAGGGAAAAGCAGGTAGGGAAAAGAAGGCAGGGAAAAGCAGGGAGCGAAAAGCAGGTAGGGAAATGAAGGCAGGGAAAAGCAGGCAGGGAAATGGGAAATGCAGGCAGGGAGATGCAGGCAGGGAAAAGGGAAATGCAGGCAGGGAGATGCAGGCAGGGAAAAGCAGGCAGGGAAAAGCAGGCAGGGAGATGGGAAATGCAGGCAGGGAAATGCAGGCAGGGAGATGTGGGGAGGGAAACCAGGCAGCTCCAGGGCATAGCAGGCAACTGGGGCACAGCACCAGCACAGAGAAGGGATGAGAGCCCCTTCCCATGGGATCCACCATCTCCTGGATCTTGGGGTCCAGCCAGGTCTCAGTGTTTTTCCTCTCATCCTTCATTTAACCCCTTTTGTACTAAATCTTTAGAGGAGGGGCCAAAATCCCAGTGTCTTGCCCCACTCCTTGCTCGCAGAGGCTGGGATCAGGTTGTTCCACCTGCTTTGCCCAGGATTTGGGGCATCCCAGCTGAGCAGGAGGGGGGAGCAGGATGGGGTCCCAGACAGCTTGAATTTGCACGTGGGTTTAGCTGAGCTAAAAGCAGCTCTGGGAGGAGGCTGGGCCACTTTGGGAGATATAATTATGTATAAAAAAAGCTTATTCTGGTCCCTGCAGGGAGGGGCTGTGTCCAGCTCTGCCTCTCGGGATGTGCTGGTACCCGCTGGGACCCCAGGCTTGGCCTGGCCACTGTGGGGGTGTCCCCTCCCTGCCAGTGCCAGGGCTGGTGCCTGTTCCAGCAGCATGGCCTGGTTCCCGTCCTGGATTACCCTCTCCCCACCGGCGAGAAGGAGGGGGAAGAGCTCTCCCAGTGCCAGATGGTGCCATTTAATTCCTTTTCTGGGTGAGGCTGGAATCTGTTCGTGCCCGTGTGAGCAGGACCCCAGGAGAGCAGCACAGGCTGGGAGCCTCCTGCCTTTGGGCACAGCTATTTCCCCCCTGGAAACGGGAGCAGAACATTCCCAAAAGCACCTTCCGAGCTGCCAACACCCCCTGCTGCTCAGGGCAAGGCCAGCGTGGTGACCCCAGCCCCTTTTGGGGGGATTTGGCCTGGTGATCCCTCTTCCTTCCCTGCCCGCAGCCCTGCCAGCTTCCTGCTTTTCCCCAGAGCTGGACAAGCAGGGATGCGGGAGCTGAGGAAGAGGAAGGGGTGAGGAAGGCAGGGAGATGTCCGCGGAGGCAGCGGTTTCCCAGGTGCTGCTGCCAGATTGCTGCCCGTGGCCTCCGCCCGGCTCACAATTATCTGGGGTAATGGCAGGGGAGGGTGACCCAGATAGCGCGGGGAGGAGGATAATAAGGAAGATGTAACCGAGGCTTTGGAAAAAGGGAAATGAGGGGGGGGACATGAGAGAGGGAGGAGAGAAGCTCCAGGATGAACCCTGAGCTGGGATGCTGATTCAGCACAGCTCGGAGCATCCCCATGGCCCATGTCAGCCCTGAGCCAGGTAATGCACCCCTGGTAAGCAAAAATATCCTTTCCTGGATCGATGGCCCCTCAGGGTTTGGGGTGGAAAAGGGGGCAGGCAGAGGACAGGGCTGGCAGCTGTGTCCCAAACGGAATTTTCCTTCCCCAGTGAGCACTCCAGGCTGGGATGAGCGGCGGGGGGGCTGTGTGGTGGGGTGCAGCCCTCAGCACGGAGCTGTCCCCACCTGCCACCCCCCCAGGGGCCTTTGCTGGAGGGCACCTTGGGGGACAGCACCTGCGGGTCAGCACAGAGGGGCCGGGGGCTGCTGCCCTCGCTGGGCACCTCCCCCTCCCAAAGGGCCCACGCAGCAGTTCTGGGCCCCGCCGGCACAGCCGGAGCGACATTCCATTATAAATCTCCCAGCCCTCTGCCATCATCCCGGCTCCACGAAGAGCTGAGGAAGCAGAGGTGTGAGCCAGCGCTCGTCCATCACAGCAGAGGTGTCCCCACGCTGCTGCCACCTGCTCCGGCCACCTTGGCAATCTGCTGTGGCCGCTTCCCAGGGGAATTCTGCCTCTTCCTGCCCCTGGGCTGCAGCTCCTCTCCCTTGATTTTCCCCCTGGCCTGTCCTGGGCTGGGGCAGAGCTCGCTGTTCCCTCTCCAGTGGGGCTTTGGAGCTGATTTTCTGAGCCCAGGGGTGCAGAGGACCGAAAGTGGGCACTGCCCATCCCAGCGTGGTGCTGGGGACTGGCCAGCAGGGCAGGGCTCTTCACTTAAAATCAAGGACACTGGGAATGCTGTGGGATGACCACAGCAGTCCCAGGATAGGAGGACAGCCCTGACTTGTGCCCAGCCTGGTGGCCAGCCACGCTTGGAGCGAAGGCTGAGGGTCTTTGTCCCAGCACGGTGACACGGAGGTGACACATCCACAGCACCGAGCAAGGCTCCGGGATCTTTGGTTCTCAGCTCTGAGCTGCAGCCCCCAGAGAGGCACAGGGTCTCATTCCAGGCTTTTCTTGGGAGCAGAGTCTGCCCTGATCCTGCATCGGGTGCAGGAGGAGCAGGAAAGGGACGTTCTGCTCCATCCCGGTGCGGTGAGGGGGCTGCTGGTGACTCCACAGAGGATTTGGGCCAGGAAGGAGTTTGCCGGTGTGGGAGAGCATCGCTCCAGGCACGGCAGGGACCCTGTGGAGCAGCAGCAGCATTCCCAGCAATCCTGGCTCATCGTCGTGTGATATTTAAGTGGCAGAAAAGAAAATAAAGCAGGGGAGGGTGGGATGAGGATGAGCTGGAGGGAGGGGAGGAGCTGCCCCCTTCCCTCCCACACCTCCCCACAGCTCCGGGGGACTGGGTGGGCTGGGGTGACGCTGGTGGGGGGCCAGGCTGGGCTTTGAGAGGGGGGGGGACACCAGAGAAGGAGGACGACGTGTTCTGTGACAGGCTCGAACATGACTCAACATCACCTACTTTCCACCACGACAACTTCTGCTGCTGCATCTTCTTCGTGCAAATCTGGGGCTCGGGGAGCTCCAAACGTGGCTGTGGAGGGGGGTCCAGGGTAGGGGCCACGAGGAGGAGAAGGATGAGCTTCTTCCCCCTTCCCTCCCCTCCTGAGCTGCCTCCGAGGGTGCGTCTGCCCCGGGGAAGGGAGCACCGAGAGCCCTGCAAAGCCACTCTTTTATTAATTGAATATTCCATTTTCAAAATAACCTTGAGGAACTAAATGAAGAGGCTGGGAAGAGACAGCTAATTGTCAGCTGCACCTGCTCGGCACACAACCACGAAAATGCTGCTTCCAGCTTCCTTCCAGCCCACTCACACAATTTGGAGGATCTTTTTTTCCCCCAAGCCATTTATGTCAGTGCAGAGGGCACAACAGCCTGGCAGGGCATGAGGAGCACCCTGGGCACCAGTGTGGGGTGTGAGGGCGAGATGGGGCTGGGAAAGCTGCGAAGTGGCTCGTCTGCCCCTGGGGGATGATTTTTTGTAGGGCTGGGAGGGCAGGTGGGGTGTGCAGGGGGCAGGCAGGGGTGTGTGGGTGCTGCAGCTCGGGGTGCCAGGCTGCCAGTGCTGGCAAGGATTGGGGCATCCTGCACCCCAGCGTGTCCCCAGAGTCAGCGGACAAGGCTGGGGCCCTGCTCCATGACTGCCCACAGTGCTGGCCTCTCCCTCCTTCCTTTGGCCAACTCCCCTGCGCCAGAGCCACGTCCTGAGCCTGCCCCCACTCTGTAGAAGTCCTGGCGTCCCTCTGTGCCAGCTGTCTCCATCCAAGGGGCAGCAGGAGCAGTGTGACTGCTCTTCCTGGGGGCTCTGAGCCCCCCAGCCTGGCCCTCCTGGGCGTCCTGACCTCCTCCAGCCTGGGCATCCCGGGGGGTGCTGAAGTCCCCCAGCGTGGGCATCCCCAGTGTGGTCACTGAGGGGGTTCTGAGCCCTCCAGTCTGGGTGTCCCAAGGGTCCTGAACCCTTCCAGCCTGGACATCCCAGGGGTTTTGAGTCCCCCCCAGCTGGGCATCCTGGTGGCTTTCATCCCCTGCTCTCCCAGGACATCCCAGGGGTTCTGAGCTGCCCCAGGTTTTTTATTCCAGGAGTTCTGAACGGCCCCCCCATCCTGGCTATACTGGGGGTTCTGACCCCCCCAGCCTGGCTATACTGGGNGGGGCAGCCGGGCCGGGCCGGGCCAGGTGCTGCCCGTGCCCGGCCGCGTTCTCTCCGACTCGCTGGCTGCCTCCACACTTGGCTGCATTAATAATCAGCCGGCTGATGGGGAAGGATTTACCAGCTGTTTTTCATGACTCCATTGGCCTCAGATAAATCAGGGAGGGGGTGTCGCGCGGCGCTTGCCAGGGGCCTGATGGATGGTGCCGAGCGAGCGGATCGTTCACACGCTGACACTCCCGGGCTCTTGTCAGGCTGCCGGAGAGCGCGCGATTGATTAATGGCCCCAATCAAGCGGGCAGGAATCACCGGGGTGGTACCCAACCCTCGCCCCCTCCCCAGCACCTCCCCACCCCGGCTCTGCCCCGCGCGGGGGCTGCTGGAGGGACCCCCTCCCGTTCCTCCCCAGCTCTCCCAGTTTGCCCAGCTTGCCCAGCAGCCGGGCTGGCGTGGGCAGCTCCGCCAGGCGCGGCTGCAGGATGGAGATTAGCTCTAAAGAGCTGAGCACACACAATATTTCCAAAGCAATTGCAAGCGAAGCAGGGAGCAGCTGTGGGCTGAGCAGCCCTGCCTCCCTCAATTCCGGCAACATCTGGACGCGGCAGCTGTGCCGGCGAGTGAAACCTGTTCGGGGCGAGGGGGAAGGGTGCGGGACCCCAGCGCTTGTGATGGGAAACCTGCCTCCGGCTCCAGGTCCCTGCCGGCGGGGGAATTCTCCAGAGGCACCATCCCCTCCCTGCGCTTCAGGGCAGGGGGCGGGGGGAGCCCCTCCTGCACCCGTCCCGATTCCCTGGGAGCTGGGGGAGCCGCTGCCCAGGGATCGCGGCACATGGAACAGCGCTCCCTGCTCCAGCTCGTTCATGGTCCCTGTGGGGCAGTACCCCACCGAGGGGTGGGTGCTGGGGAGGGTGGGCGCCCCAGAAGGCGCTGGGGGTCTCACTGGAGAGCCAGGCTCTGCTCCGACCCTCTGGGCGGCATTCCTGGGGCTGGAGGATGTTTTAAAGGAGAAATTTCCATCGAGCCCAACCCCGGGGCGGGGGATGTTGTAGCTCAGGGATTGCAGTCGGATATGAGGGGCTGCTGTAACCCCCCCCGGGAGCGCGGGGGGGCCCAAAAGCAGGGTCCCCAATACAGCAGACCGCGGCACTGTCGGTGGGAGGGCTGGAATGTGAGCGTGGGGTGGCTGGTGCCACCTCCCAGCCCCGTGTGGGGCCGGGCAGAGCGAGCTGCTGGCACAGGGGATGCTTCCCCTGTTCCTCTGCCCTGCTCTGGGGCACTGGGGGGCAGTCCCCGTCCCCGCTGAGCCCCACTGCCCTCCTGGGGACGGTCCTCAGGGTCCCGAGGCAGAGCCCATGCCCTGGTGCCAGCCCTTCTGTCCGTGCCAGGGAAGGGCGCGGCACCAGGGAGCATCAGGGAGTGGCTGTGCTTCGCAGGGCTTCCAGCAAGAGTCTCCTGGAAGCCCAAACAACTGAATTATTCCATTTAATTTGGGGGCAGGAGCAGCAGTGAAGGTGGCAGCGCTGCCCCTCTGGGTACAGCAGCTCCCAGCTCTGCAGGCTTCGTCCCCCCTGTGCCCCCCGACACCCTGACGGGCTCTGTCTGTGCCCCTGGGAGCTGCCACCGCTCCGGGATGGGATGTGTGGGTGCAAGGGGCAGGAGAGGAGCCGGAGGGGGCCTTGTTCCTGGCCATCCCAGGGGACAGCTTCAAGCAGGAGCCCCGTGCCCCCCCGTGGGCACTCCGTGGGGCTGGGGACACGGGCTGCAGCTCCTCGGTGTCCCCAGCTGCGGACAGGCGGTGCCATCCCTGGACAGATGGGCTGGAGGAGGGCACAGGCGGTGCCCAGGTCAGCCAGCCCTCCCTGGGGACAGCAGCCGGGTGCGCTGCCCAGGAGACGGCCTGGCCAGGCTCCCGCCAGGGCTTTGATCCCAATTCCTGCCTGCTCCGGGCGGACGTGCCCGGCTCTGATCGCTGCTGCCTCGTGGCTCTGCACGGGGCTGGTGAAATATTTACAGCCCACTCCCCTTTGAAGTGTGCTGGGCTCCCGGCCCCCTCCCCGCAGCTCCTCGGGGCGCGGAGCTCGGTCCCGCTGCGCCAATCCCATGGGATAAGCCATGCCACATCCCGCTGAGCGCACCGGCCCTGCTCCTGCCCTCCCGTGCTGCTCAGCCACCTGGCAAGGGGGGGAAAGAATGCCACGGTGCGAGCCAGGAGCACCTCCCGTCCTTGGAATGCGGTGCCTGTATCCACAGATATCCCTGCTGCATCCATGGCTGGCCGTGCCGTGCTCCCTCCCTGCTCTCATCCCACGGAGTCAGGGATCAGCGCTGGCCCTGCAGGGAGCTGGGAAAGGCCCGGCAGCACGGGATGACTGCCCCTCGCTGTCGGCCAGCTCCTGCTCCAGCAGCAAGGCCAACACATCGGGAAATGGGAGCTCGCTGTGGGCCACTGAGCTGGAAACCCGGGCAGCCCCTGGGCAGCCAGTGTGGCACTGCTCCCTGCCCCGGCTGTGCCCTGTGTGCTGCCAGCTGTGCCCTGTGGCACTGGCTGTCCTTGTCCCTGGGGTGCCGTGAAGGTACCAGGAGTGTCCCCAGCACTGCCACCACCCCTGAGCACGGGCTCTGGGGTGTGCCGGGGACGCTGTCCCCGGTGTGCGGCTGTGCCCAGTGCCAGGCTGCAGGATGGACTGGGAGCCTCACAGTGGGAAATCATTGTTAAGGTTGGAAAAGTCCTCTAAGATAACTGAGTCCAACGTTAACCCAGCACTGCCAAGTCCAACACCAAACCAGGTCTCCAAAACGCTTCACCTTCCCTCTCTCTCCCAGGGTGATTCTGGTGAGCCTGGGTGCTCTCCATGAGGGTGTCCCCTCTCACATGCCCCCGATGGCCCTGCAGAGCCACCAAGCACACCCTGACACCCTGGGCACGGGGTGCTCCAGCTCGCTGTGGCTTTGCTCTGCTTTGGCACAGGCACCTTTGGGACTGGGACCCAAACTGGACTCTGTGGGGAGCCGGATTTGGCAGATGCAGGTGCCTCCCTACGCTCCCCACCTGCCTGCCGGGGTCTCTGCCTTGCCTTCTCTGGGGTCTGGTGATGTCCCCAAACAGGAGACCCAGTCTCTTCCACCCTGGGAGCCTCAGTGATGCCCTTCCCACCGGGGGGATCTGACCTGCCCTCAGTTCAGGGCGGAAAACACAAATGGAGACCACCCGACCATTTGGGATGCATGGGCTGTACCCGCGGCAGGGCAGGGGGAGCATCTGGGGCTATCCCCGTGCCCCACAGGTGGCCATGGCTTTGCCAGCCCCCTGGAAGGGGCATTTCCCCGCCCCATCCTCCATTCTAAGCCTCTGGATTTTGGGAGGGCTCTCCCTGGGGTGCAGGAGGCTCCTGCCAACCCTGATGCCTACCGGGGGTGGGAAGGGCATCCCATGCAGGGCCAGGCATGGAGTGGGATCGGTGCTAATCACAGGGCCCTGGCATGGGAGGAGAGCGGAATTCCCAGATTTCTGGGTCGGCGGCAATGAAGCCTCGCGTGGCTGCAAAGGGAATTCAGCCGCCTTCGAAACAAGGTTAAATCAACAGCTCGTGGGAGCCGCGGGAATCCCACAGCACAAACACACACACACAGGACAGGGGTGGCACTGCCCGGGCCACCCTGGTGTGACACGGTGACACACACACACACAGGACAGGGGTGGCACTGCCCAGGCCACGCTGGTGTGACACAGTGACACACACACACACAGAGGACAGGGATGGCACAGCCCAGGCCACGCTGGTGTGACACGGTGACACACACACACAGGACAGGGGTGGCACTGCCCGGGCCACCCTGGTGTGACACGGTGACACACACACACAGGACAGGGGTGGCACTGCCCGGGCCACCCTGGTGTGACACGGTGACACACACACACAGGACAGGGGTGGCACTGCCCGGGCCACCCTGGTGTGACACGGTGACACACACACACAGGACAGGGGTGGCACTGCCCGGGCCACCCTGGTGTGACACAGTGACATGCACGCAGCACACACACACAGAGGTGGCATTTCCTGGGTGCCCACACACCTTGTGACACCCTGGTCACACCGGCACCCTGGGAGGGTGACAGGTCTCCCAGCCCCCCTGTGCCCAGGTCAGGCAGCAGCAGCCCAGCACTGTCACCTCTTTGGAGGCCAGGAGTGACACTTCCATGGGGGTCGGCAGAGGCTGGAGTTGTTATGGAATTACTCTGGATACATCCCCAGGAATGGGGTGGGGATAGCCAGGGTGCTGTCCAGCCCACGTGGGGGTGGAATGTGGGCACAGGGAAGGATGCACCAGGAATTGTGTCCCTCCCGCAAACCATTGGCTGCTCAACCCTGCCTGGAGTTCTGCAGCGCTGCTGAGGCTGCAGCAGCAGGGTTTGGGTAGAAAAGGGAATTGCCTGCATGGTGCAGGGGGTTATGGAGCATCCCAACCCTGCGCTGAAATCCCCCTGGGCTGGCTCCGGCCAGCCCCCAGCCCATGGCAGTGGGACACCAGCGTGTGCCTGCTGTCAGCAGGACCTGCAGCACCCTCGGGAGCGTTCCCAAAGGGAGCCAAGGTGCCCTGGGGTGCTGCCAGCTCAGCACGAGGGTGAGGGGCAGGGGCCACGCTGGTGCAGCTGCACATCTGCAGGGTGCTGGGTGGGCAGGAGCACCCCAAGTCCCAGCAAATATCTCCATGGGCTGTGCAGGGAGAGCTTTCCCAGCAGGCTGGGACTGCTGGCACATTTTTAGAGGTTTTGTTCTCCCTGTAAATCCGTCTCCCGAGCGAGCACGGTCGATTGATTTTGTGCTGTGCTGTGCTGGCAGCACCTGCTCCTGCTGCCTGAGCGGGGACCCCGCACCCAACACTGGGCCTGGAGCACCCCCCTGGCACCCAAGGAGGTGGCAGACAGGGGACAGGGACTGGGGGAACTCGGGGCTGTCACCTGAAAGGGCTGGCAAAGCAGGGTGGGTGGAGGATAGGGGAGAGAAGGGTGGGAAGGAGGAATATGTGGGAATGGGGGTGTGGATGCTTCCCAAACCTGCAGCTGAGCCACAGGGTGTGGAGAAAGGCAGTGTCCCAGCAGAGAGGGGACCAGGAATGTCCCAGCTGACACTGGGATCAGCTCTGGAGTCGGTGGAAGCCTCTTGCTGGGTAGGATGGGGATGGAGCTGAGCGATGCAGGACAGGGGCCGCAGGTGACCCATCCTGGCAGGATGAGGATGCTGCTGTCCCTCACCCAGCGCCACCCACCCCTCCGTGCGCGGCGGTCCGGAGGGTGGCAAGACGCAAGGGACTCCCCGGTGCCACTGCCACTGCTCCAAAGGCCGCGGGGACGGCGGCGGCTCGGCGGGGACGCGGCGGGGCTGCCGGGGAGCCGTTCCCCCGTAATTGCGGAGTGTTTGCTGCGCTGCCGCTTTGCCATGGCAACGCCTGCCTGGCGCGCCGCAGCCTCGCAGCACAGATTGTTCCGAAAGGTCACCGCCGAGGGGCGGGGGGCTCGGCAGGCGCGGCCGGCACCGCTCCGGATTCACGAAACGGGGAGAGGGAAGGGAATCGCAGCCCCTTCTCGGGAATTGATGGCACCAGGGGACGGTGCCGTCCCGGGATGAGCCCTCCGGGGTGGCTGAGTTGCTGCAGGGAAACTGGGAACTGGGCATGGCGGTGGGACGCGGCTCTGTGGGGCACTCCGGGGTGTGGGGCAGCCTGTGAGACCACGGGGTACCACGGGATGTGGCACAAGGACAGGCACAGGCAGCACCCGCCCCAGCCCCACGCTCCTGGTTTGCTGGGAGTTAGAGGTGACCCGAAGCAGCGCAGATGGGTGGCAGTGCCGCTGGTGCCCCCGTGACTCCCTCCTGCCCCTGGCAGAGCACTGGCTCCCAGCACAGCCAGGGCTGGAACAGCGTTCCTGTGCCCACTCCTATCCCAACACAAGCTTGGGAGGGACACCCCATCCCAAACTGAGGTGCCACTGAGTTTTGGAAGCTATCCCGGCTCTGGATCAGGCAGCTCAGCACAAATCCTGCCAGCCCGGCACAGGCTGCCGGTGTTGGGGTGCCCACCTGGCCAGGAGGGCACAGAGAAGGAGCCAAGGTCCTCGCATTCCCTTTTCCAGGACACCCTCCTTGCCTCCCACAGCCTCGCCAGCGCCGGGGGAACCATCGGGGTTAAATATTCAGGAGCACTCGCTGTGCACATTTTGTAAAGATCAAGCGGCTCCCAGGCCCGGCAATTCCCTTCCCCTGCTGCCGGGGATGCGCCTTAATGAGTTTGCAGAATGATACATTTTTAAAGTCATTATTTCCGGCCATGTTCAAAGTTCCGGCATTTCCTCTGCTCCAGTTGCTCCGGTGGCCGCCCCGCTGTGCCCCTCCCTGGGGACCTGCCCGGCCCGGGGGACGCGGAGGGGGCACCCCACAGGGAGGGGGCACCCGGGGAGGGGCACGGGGGCTGTGGGGATGGAGCAAGGAGGGGACCCCGAGGGGAGCTCCAACCCATCTCCTCCCTGAGCTGCCCGGGGGTGCCTGGGGACACGGATCCCTGTCCTCCCCGGGGACATGGGGACACGGATCCTTGTCCTGCCTGGGAATATGGGGACATGGATCCCTGAGCTGCCTGGTGACATGGATCCCTGTCCTGCCTGGGAACATGGGGACACGGATCTCTGTCCTGCCCGGGGACATGGGGACATGGATCCCTGTGCTGCCTGGGAACATGGGGGTGTGGGAATATTGATCCCTGTCCTTCCTGGGGCTTGGGGACACTGGTCCTTTCCCTGCCTTGAACCATAAGGGCACTAATCCCTGCCCTGCCTGGTGGAAATCAGGACACTGATCCCTGCCCTGCCTGGGGACATGGGGTTATTAATGCCTGTCCTTCCTGGGGCCGTGGGGGCACTGATCCCTGTCCATCTGGGTCTCAGGGACACTGATCCCTGCCCTGCCTGGTGAAAACCGGGATATTGATCTCTGTCCTTCCTGGGGCTGTGGGGGCACTGATCCCTGTCCATCTGGGTCTCAGGGACACTGATCCCTGCCCTGCCTGGTGAAAACCGGGATATTGATCTCTGTCCTTCCTGGGGCCATGGGGACACTGATCCTTGCCCTGCTTTGGGACATGGCGAGACCAATCCTGTCCCTGCCGTGGGATATGGGAGCACTGATTCCTTCCCTGCCTGGAGCCATGGGGACACTGATCCTGACCTAGTGGAAATAGGAATATTGATCCCTGTCCTTTCTGGGGCCATGGGGCACTGATCCCTGCCCTGCCTAAGGGTATGGACACATGGATCCTTGCCCTGCCTGGGGCCACGAGGACACGGATCCCTCCTGGCAATGGGGATATTGATCCCTGCCCTGCCTGGGTCAGAGGGACATTGATCCCTGTCCTGTCTGGAGCATGGGGGGTTTGATCCCTGCTCTGCCTGGGGACACAGGGACACTGATCCCTGCCCTGCCCGGGTCCACAGGAAGATGCCGATCCCATCCTTGCTCTGGGGGCAGCACAGGCAGCACAGCACAGCTCCCTTGGCAGGCTGCAGCAGGCAGGTGCAGGGGCCCAGCACTCCCCCAGAGCCCCCCAGCAGCGGCCCCCCGGTAATTGTGGGTCTGCCCGCACTTAATCACAGCCTTGGGAGCAGCCAGAGGGAGCAGCAGCTGGGAAGTGCCATGGAAACCGCCCCGGAGCTGCACCCGGGCTGGGCGAGGGGCTCTGGGACCCAGCAACTGCTTCCTGCATCCCTTCCCTCCACACCAGCACAGTGTCCCTGCTCCCAGCCCCTCCCCAGCGTTCCCTCTCTCCCCCCCTGCCCACCCCCTGCTTCCTGCTTGGGAGCACACTGGACTTTTTCAGGTTTGAAGTGATATTTCAGCTCTGGGAGGGCTGAAACCCAAAGCACGGAGGCTTTGGTGCAGCATCTGGGGATGAGATTTGGCACAGAAATTTGGGGACTGGCAATGCCACCCCTGAAGTCCCAATGTGCTGCTCTCCTGTGTCACCTGCATGTGTCCCAAACCTGTCCCAAATCCTCCACCCAGATGTTGGCAGCTGCCCCTTGGCCATGAGCTTTGTTCTGGCAGGTTCTGCCCGTCAGCTCCAGGACCTTGATCCAGGGAGGATTCCAGGGCACCAGGGCCCCGTGGTGCCAGCCCGGTGCTGAGTGACCCCTGCCTCCTGCAGAGTCACCTCTGTGCTGTGGGGCAGGATGTACCTGGGGGAGTTACCCCAATTCTCATCCCTGCCCAGGAACCCCACAGGGATGATGTGCTGGAAATGGGGGTCAGGGGCCTGCCTGGAGCTGCAGGGAGGTCAGGGCAGGCAGAGAATTCCAGGGATTGCCACCTTCTCCCTCCCCACTGCCTGCCTGGGCCAGTGAAGAGATTCTGGAACAAACCAGGATGTGCTTTTAGGGACATTTCTCAGCTTTTTGGGACATTTCTCAGCGTCTCCAAGGCCTTGGAAGCTGCTGGATCCATAATCTTCCCCACATGGAGTATGGCAACTTTGGAAGAGGTTACTGTGGGCAGTAGGCTGCCTTTGTAGGCAGCTCACCCAGCCCAGGGAGGAGATCTGGGGGCTTCCTTGTCACCTGCAAGCGGTGTCCCCACGTGTGGCCATCGAGGTGGGAGCACGAGAATCACCTGGGAGGTGCTGAGCCCCGCGGGCTGTGTCCGGTGGTGTGGCCTGGGGGACACCAGGGCCAGCTGGGTGACACACCTGGCTCATGGCAGGGCGTGGGATCAAACCCTGGCACGTCCAGAGCAGCCGGGAGTGATGCTGGGTGGTGCACAGCTCGTGGCAGAGCCAGGGCTTGGGGCACTATGGATGCTGAAAAAGCTTCAGCAAGGAATTTCTTCAGCTCTCAGCAGCATTTTGTCAGAGCTCTGTCTTTCCCATGCGAGTAATTCAAAACAATGTTACAGTTCTGTAAACTTCTGCACCTGCTAAGTTGTTTTTCACCATTGTTATGGTTCCAACTGGAAAAACATTTCGAGATGGGTGTCTTAGAACTTGGCCAATCACCCTAAGGGGTGGATGGCCGAGAGAACCAATTACCTTATGCCATTTAAACACACTTTTTGGGAACTAACATACAAAAACCCTCTAAGAAGTTATTAAATGGCTTCAGCCTCCTTGAACCCTGAGCTTGGACTTTGTGCCGTTTCTCCGCTCCGCGGCGAGAACAGCGACAGGGCACCCCTGGGAGGTGCTCGGGCTCCATCATCCATCCAAAAACTGGGTGGCAACACCAGCACTGCTGGCCTGCTGAGGGATTTTGTGAGAGGAATGCATCCCATCATTGCCCGTGGACAAGGATGGACAGACAGCTCGGTGCTGCTCAGAGGGGCGCGGGCCGAGGCCATCAGGTGGGGGCTCTCTCGTCCCACGGATCCGGGTCCCCGCTCGGGCTGGGGACACCGCGAGGGCTCTGCAGCCACAGCTCGGAAGCGCTGCCTCGAGATGGAGCGATACCGGCGGCGCCTCCAGGCCCTCGGTAAATTATCTCGCCTCGATGTTCATTAATCAACGATTCTTATGTAAACAGACACATCCCGAGCCTCTGCTTCCCGTCACCTTGGCAACAGCACTGAGCCGACCCTGGCTCGGGCTGTGCTCGGGGCTCCCACCTGGGCCACAGCCCCGCCTGCAACTTTTTGCCTGCTCCCTTCTCCTCCCACGAGGAGTCTTCAGGCCCCTGGGCCTCCCCAGCGTTGGATCCTGGGCATCCTCATCCCTGAATCCTGGGCCTCCCTACTGTGGGACCCTGGACCTCCCCATCATTGTCCCCTGGACCTTTGGATTGTTGGATCCTGGACCTCCCCATCATTAAATCCATCATTGCTGGATGCTGGACGTCCCAATCATGGGATCATGGTCCTCTCCAGCACTGGATCCTGGATTTCCCCATCAGTAAATCCTGGACTTCCCCATCATTAAATCCTGGTCTTCCCCATCATTAGGTGCTGGATGTCTCCATTGCTGGATCCTGGAGCTCCCAATCATGGGATGCTGGACCTCTCCAGCACTGGATCCTGGACCTCCTCATCTCCAGCAACTGGAGCAGGGAAGCAGCAGCCTGACTGCCACCCCATGCACGGCCACACATCCCACAGGGATGGGTGCTGGATGCAGGAATTTGGCAGCGCCCCAAAGCCCCATCCGGGCTCACAGGCTGGGTGGGCAGTGACCATGGGGTGCATCCCTGAAGCCTCCCCATCGGCTCTCCCTGTTATCCCTGTCCGGAGAGTCTCTCTGGGAAGCCCTCCCAGTGGATGCCCTGTCCTGCTGTGTCCTCTCCCAGGACAAAACCAAGTCCCTGAGCTCTCTGAGGATCCAGCAGGAGCTGCCAGAGCAGCAGGGCACTGCTGCCTCCCGGGACTGCCCCGCAGCAGGACAGCTCCGGCATGGAATAGGAAAGCCCTGCATGGGAGCTGATAGAAGCCGGAGGAGCCCAAGTCATTTAAGGCTGAAGAGAAATGTTAAAGACAGCAGGAAAAGCAAACATTAGTGGTAGCCATGCAGCTGAGGGGAATAGGAAGGGCTTTTACAAATATATCAAGGGGAAAAGGAAATACTGGAGAGTCAAGACAAAGTAGGCCCATTAATAAATGAGGAAGGATATTAAATTAATGATGATCCTCAAATGGCTGAGTTAGTGAACTACTTATTGAGAGCTGCCTTTAACAAGAACAACAAGGCAAAGTGGCTGAGACAATCAGAAAGCAGCCGAGGATGCTGGAATAGTCCTGCATGGAGCGAGGGGAAGGGGACAGCTGGGCTAGGAGCCCCGGGTGGGTTTGAGCACCCCATCCATCTCTTTCCTGGCAGGAGCACAGGGAATGAGTGTCTGGAGCAGCCGGTGCCTGGCAGAAGGCCCAGAGTGGATGAGGGGTCCGGGGGGACCCTGGCTCCTGCCTTGGAGCGGGATGGGACCACGGCAGAGCTGGAAGGGAGAGCCCCCAAGTGCAGCCCTTGGTGTGTGGATCCGGGCTTGGGAACTGTCAGGGAACAGCTCCTGCAGAGCCTGCAGTGAAATGAGGAGGGAGAAGGGGTTCAGGCGGCTGGGTCAGAGCCCTCCTGGTTCATTCGAGTTCGTCCTTGGAAAATCAGCCCCTCCAAGCTGCCCTGCCGCTGTTTATCCTCCTTTTCACTTGCACGGGATCTGGGTGGCTGCCCAGCCAGAGGCTGCTCCGGTGCCCACAGGAAAAGTTCTGGGAAGGAGAATTTCTGTCCTTCTAGAAAGAGAGAAATCCCCAAAACCCCTTGGCTGCTGCTGGCTTGAAAGGGCTGGTTGGACCCCTGGGATCAAATCAGGGCAGCATTGATCTTTGCTCATGCATCCCCTGGGCACTGTTGGATCAATTCCCTGGGCTGGAGCCGGGGCAGCCTGAGGGATGGCTGGGACAGTGTCCCACGTGTGGGATGTGTCCCTTTCTGTGTGGTGCATGTCCCAAACATGGGGAAAGGTGTTTGGTGTCCACCCGGGGATCCCTGGCTGGGTCCTGCGGGGTGGGATGAGGTGGGAGGGGATAGAGTGGGACAGGAATGGACAGAACAGGATGGGACAGGACAGGACGAGATGGGATGGGATGAATAAAAATGGGCAGAATGGGATGGCATGGGATGGGATGGGGTGGGATGGATGCACACCCCTCAGTGGGTCTGGGCAGAGATGTGGGACCTCTCTTGAGACCCTGGGACTCAGCACACCCCACCCAGCCCCTCCTGCCCTGCCTGGAGGAGCTGCAGGAGCCCCGGGGCTGCACGGGGCCGAGGGCTGATCCTTCCCTTTCCCCCCCACACCGGGAGCTGCCCGGTGGCCGTGCCCAGCCGGGAGCACGTCCCGTGGCCGCGCCATCTGACAAAGGGCTCTGTGGGGGACAGTGTCCGGGAAACGAGGGCCCTCGTCAATGTTTTATGGGCCCGGGGCTCCCCAGGGTGTGTTTACGGGGCAGTAAATGAAAGCACTCAGCCAAGTGACATTTGTGTTCTGCAAATGCGATTATTATGCATGATTAGCAGCCAAGTGCACTGCAAAACCCACGCTGGCGGCGCGGGAGGGGCCCTGCCCGCGGCTCTGCGCCCTGGGAAGCTCCTGCTCCCCACAAAAGGCTCTCCACGGGACAGCAGCGAGGACGAGCCCAGTGCCAGCACCGGCAGAGATGCCGGGACCACCCCGCTGCCCACGGCCAGTGCTTCCCCGATCCCTGCTCGCTGGAGAGGGACCGTGCCAGCCGAGGAGTTAAAAGATTCCCTTCCCAGCTGCCAGCCCGACTTTCCAGAGGAATGCATCCAAACCCACTTTTTAGCTTTAATTATTTATCTGTAACCAATTTGGCAGGAAAACCAATTAAACGAGTGGGTGATTAATGACCTGCTGATCTGCACAGGTACCTAATTTAAATGTCTATATAATACACAAGCACATTTTGGAGATGCTTTGATGGCTCGGGTCAGTCCCTGGTTGCTGGATGGGTGTTTAGAGGGTCACTCCGTGGTGAACCAGTGCTGGAGCATTCCATGCTTCCCGACAGCTCCAGGAGCATGGGAGGGCTGTCGATCCCAGAAATCCTGCTGGACTTTCTCCCTGGCCCGTGCTGCGCTCACCACATCTCCAAGTGTTTCTCGCTTGGAGAACTGACCCAGATGGGAAGGAGCCGATGGGACAGGAGGATGCTGTCCCCTGGGAAGAGTGCCCTGCGCCAGGGACAGAGAGGCTGGAGCTGGTGTCACACCGTCCCCTGGGACACTGGGCAGGGCTTTGTGCAGCTTGAGCTGGCGCTCACACCTCGGCCGGGCACAGATTGGAGTTGTCACCACCCAGAGCCACCCCGGCTCTTCCCTCCGGCTCCGTGAGCTCCGGGCATCCCTCACCTCACTTCCCACCTCTGTGCTGTGTCCAGGCACTGCCTGCCAGGTGGGTGGGTCTGCAAACAGCCTCCTGGGCATCCCTGGTGCCACCAGGCTGTGCGGCACCTTGGTGACACCTGGCACTCCTCATGGACAGCAGGATTTCCAATTTTTCCATGTCTTTTCCCTGCTGCTGGGGCGAGTCAGAGCCAAGGGCAAGGGCTGTCAGACCCCAAAGTCTCTCCGTGTCCCTGCTTGGCTCAGACACCCTGGGGACCGAGCTCCCCTCAGGAACAGGGAGGAGCAGGCAATGGGCCCATTGTTGAGGTAGGAATGGTGAATCCATTAATCTTTAGGAATACAATTCACCGTGCAAAACAGAAGAGGAAAAGAGACACCTCATTTGTTATCAGGTGCATTGTGAGAGTCGGCTTCTTTAATTATCTCACCAAATTCTACAGCCCATTCATCAAGTGCCACCGCCAGGCTGCCGAGATTGCCACCCACAGATCATCTGGGCACTGCCAGGGAGCCCAGGCGCTGCCAGCCCCCGGGCACTGTGTCCTGCAGGCACAGGGGATGCTGGGGATGCTCCTCATCCCTCTGGAACCCCCTCAGGGCTCCCTGCCTGGGAATTCACCTCCTGGATGCACAGGCAGCCCAGCACTGCCCGGAGTGTGGTCACGGAAACACAGAATCACGGAATATCCTGAGCTGGAAGGGAGCCACAGGGATCACTGATCCAACTCCTGGCCCTGCACAGCCCCAACAATCCCACCCTGTGCCTGAGACCATTGTCCAAACACTCTGGCAGCCTTGGGACCATTCCCTGGGCAGCCTTGGGACCATTCCTGGGGCAGCCCTGTCCCCTACATGGAGAGATGGCAGCCAGGCCAGGGACATTGTTGTGTCCACTGGGGTTTATGGAAAAGAGAGTTGCTTTTTCCACAGGCAGGCAGTGATAGGACATGGGGAGTGGTTTTAAACTAAACCAGGAGATATTTATTTGGGATATTGGGAAGGAATTGTTCCCTGGGAGGGTGGGCAGGCCCTGGCACAGGGTGCCCAGAGCAGCTGTGGCTGCCCCTGGATCCCTGGCAGTGTCCAAGGCCAGGCTGGACACTGGGGCTTGGAGCAGCCTGGGACAGTGGAAGGTGTCCCTGCCATGGCAGGGGTGGCACTGGATGGGCTTTAAGGTCCCTTCCATCCCAACCCATTCTGGGATTCCAGGACTCCTTGACATGGCAGCATTCCCAGGGAGAGGTCAGAGGAAGGTGATTGGGAGCGATGTCCTGTGCTCCAGCTCCTTGGGAATTGCTGTGGGATGAGGGAATCACCTCCCACCCCAGGGCAGGGCCTGGGACTTTCCCATCTGGTGAAGCTGCAAGGCCCTTACAGCTCCCAGTGCCTGCATTTGGCTTTATCCAGGCTACACCTGAAGCTTCCCATCCTTCCCACCTTCCCAAATCCAGCAGCTCCCTGCCAGGGTGGCAGCCACAGCTGTGCCCCAGCGAGCAGGCAAGATCCTGGGATTTGGGGATCCATGGTTTCCTCTGGCACAGCTCCAGCAGGCCTGGCCCAGCGTCTCCTGCCAGGGGCACGGTGTGGGCAGGAGGGCTCCGGAGGGTCAGGAGGGGATGGACACAGGGAAGCAGAGGATGGCCATGGCAGCAGGTGCAGGAGGGAGAAAGATGGAAAGGAAAGGGATCTGAGGTGCTGGGAGGGTGGGAGCCTGTCTGGGATGCATCAAAAGCGAAGTCGGAGTGGTTTTTGTAAGAGCAAAGAGAGCTGGGGGAGATCCCTGCTGGGATAAATGATCCATCTGGAGCCATCCAGGCTGCAGCCCAGGGGTGTGGGTGAGGTGTGGGTGAGCAGCCCTGGGCCTCACTCAGCCTCAGCAGGGCTGCTCCTCCTCCACCCTCTGCCACTGCCCTCCAGAATCCCTGTGGGAGCATCCCAGCTCCTGGAAGCTGCGGATGGAGCCGAGGGAGCTGGGCTGGGAGTTCTCAGGGAGGGCTGGACCGGGCTCCTGTCCCCAGCACCTTCCCCCAGAGCTCCTGGGAGGAAAACTGGTTCCGGTCCATCTGGAGTCCAGATCGGCTCGGCTGGGTGAGTAATCCGGGAGTGGGAGGGAAGGCAGACATCTCCTGCAATTCCCAGCAGCGAGGAGGAGAGAACAGACTATCCTGGGAGCGCAGATGGGGCGGTGCCGCACGGAGCAGGGAGAGGGGGCTGGGATTCCCAAACCTCCTCTTCGTCCCTTTTCCAAGGGACTGGGAAGAAACACCCTGGAGGGGCCACGGCGGTGGGCACGGCGCAGGGCCCCGCAGCCTGGGTGATGTCCCACGTCACGGCTCCGCAGGGGCTGGAGCCACGGCTGGGGCCAAGGGAGGGAAAGGAGCTGAGGATGCCCTGAGCAAGCCCCGCCGTGGTGTGAAATCTGCAGCAGGAGCCACCTCGCCGAGGCCACATGCAGCCGGTGCAAGGGGGGGGCACGGTCCAGCAGCGCTGGCACTGAAATCACCTCCTTCTCCCCCGAGGTGCCAAGTGAGGTTATTTTAAGGCCTGACACAAAGCCAGGCTGCCCCTGGGTGCAGTGGGCGCACAGGGCGAGGAGCAGGGATCAGGAGCAGGATGTGCCCTCTCCGGGATGTCGCGACGTCTCATCAGCATCGCTCAGCCCCGAGCCTGTGCTCGGTGACTTTGGGACAGGGACACGGAGATGCCACGTGGTGTGTTCCACTCAGACACGGCGCACAGGGATGTGATATCCCGAGGGGAATGCCCTTATCCAAGCGTCATCTCCTCCAGCCTGGGCTGGAGCGGCAATGTGATGTAGAAGCCAAGTGTCTTTTGCTATGAATATTTGTTCTTTTCTCTTTTTTTTTCCTTGGTCAAACGAAAACATTTCTGCAGGGAATGACTGTGACTGATTACGTTTGTCAGGGTTTTTATCAAGCAATTGAAAAAGCCAGAGATTTTTTGGAAACCAAATAAGTGAAATATTTTTGCTGGTCAAAATTGTTTCCAGTAAAAATCCCCAGAAAACGCGGCGAGAAACCGTTGTAGAAAATTTGCAGCGCAAATTAAAATGTGTTTTTCCAAGGGAAAACAGCTCCAGGGAAAACAAATTCCTTAGCACCACTGGTGGAAGGATGCTCCGTGCTGAAGGCATCGCTCCATGGGGTGCTTGGCTCTGGGAATGTGGTGCCAGGCCGGGGACAGTGTGTCCAGTTTTTGTCCTCGCTGCAAAATGGCTGCACAGATTTTCCTCACTTTTTCCCCAAAATGTCACCTCTAGGCCACGGGGGTGGGAGGAAGATTCCAGGAGGAGTGTGGTCTCCTGTGTACAGCAGAGGGGATGCGGTGAGGAGCCCCGTAAAAGCTCAGGAGATGCCTCAGGAATGGGATGTACAGGAAGCAGGGTGCTGAAAGGATCCGGGCCGTGCTCTGGGCACCCTGTGCCACTGTGCCAGGAGGATGCAACATTCCAGCTGCACCTCACCTTGGATGCCCGTAAAATATGGGGCAGCTAAACAGGGTTAAAATATTCCTCAGAGTCAGGCTTGAACATGCGGGAAAGGAGCATGGACCAGGAGGCAGCAGGAAGGTGCTGGAGGCAGAGCTGGGATCAGCACCGAGCCCACTGTGGGCTGTGGTTTGGGATCTCTGCATCCCTTTGGGATCTGTGCCAGGCTTCCCCGGGCTCCTGCAGCAGTTTTGTGGCCTCCTTGTCTCTGAGCCCTGCGTGTCCCCAGCGTGGCCTGGGCCAGGCTGATCCCTGACCCCGGCGCAGGCTGAGCTCTGTGCAGAATGAGCTGAGCTCTCCGGGTAAAAATAGCTCATGACCGTGCAAATCTCTGGCTGGATGTTAATGCAGATGCAAATAGGTGCTGGCAAAGCTGGCAGAGGAGCCCTGCCCAGCCATTCCCACCTGGAATTTGCAATGCACAGGCTGCTGGCATCTGCTGGGAGGGAGGGATTTGTTGGGCAGAGCAGCAGAGGCTAGGGAAGTGCCAGCGTGTGGGTCAGGACGGTGAGGGGAGGCAGATTCCCTATGGATCACTGGAGAAGCTCCCAGGAGGAGGAGATGGCTCTGGGGAGGGTGCCCACCCTTCCCAGCATCGCTCCTGTGGGTGCTGGAGGTCGGCACCCCTGAATCCACCAGCACAAGGATGGGGAATACCAGAGCCACATTGTGCTCCTGGCACCACCACGGTTCCCAGGGAGATGTGAGCACTCCAAAAATGCCATCCTGGGACTGGGCTGAGCAGCTGCTTGGAGCCAGCTGGGTTCTCCACCCCTGAAATGCCTCGGTGCCCTATGCCCCCGAGAAAAAGCCATTTGCCATCGCTGCTGCAACCCTGTGCATGTCAGAAATACGGCTCCTGCGGGCACAGCTCCAGTCAGGAAGAGCCAGAGCACTCCACGGGCAGAGAGAGTCATGTGAAAAATGCTCTTGTTCCCTCTTAAGATGCTCGGAAGCAGCCTGAGGGCTTTAGCACTGTGCCGCTTTGGTTTAAGTTTCTCTAATGAGGTTTGCCTTCTATTACTGTCAGGGAACATTTTTCATTGTTGAAGCCACTGTAAATGCAAAGCCTTAAAAATGAGTTTCCATTTCAGATCTGACAGCTCAGCTGCTAATGTAAAATAGAGAAAAACCACAGATCAGGCTGCCTTTTAGTGCAATTAGCCCTCCAAATGGAGCAATTTACATTGGCACACTTGTGTATCTTCCTGCAGAAGGCAGGCAAAAAAGCCTCATTACTTAAGCGCAGACCTTTATGAGCAGAAATGAGGGGAAGAGAGGAAAAACACAAAAAACACACCAGGGCTGGGAGCGCCGGGCTGTGCCTCCTCCCTGCGTGCCGACGTGCCAGGGAGATGCGGGGCTGGGCTGGGAGTGCCGGGATCTGCTCATGGAGCTGCCTTCCCGGGCTGGATCTGCTCATGGAGCCACCTTCCAGGGCTGGATTTGCTCATGGAGCTGCCTTCCTGGCCGCTTTCCCGGTGCCTCTCTGGCTGCACGTGCCTGTCATGGAGCCCTGGGCGCGTCCCTTGCCATGGGTGTGGTGGCTGGAATGGTTCCCTGTGCCACGCGCTCGGCTCCGTGTGCCACGCGCTCCATTCCCGGTGCCACGCACTCCATTCCCAGTGCCACGCGCTCCGTTCCCTGTGCCACGCACTCCATTCCCAGTGCCATGCCCTCCATTCCCGGTGCCACGCACTCCATTCCCGGTGCCACGCACTCCATTCCCAGTGCCACGCACTCCATTCCCGGTGCCACGCGCTCCATTCCCTGTGCCACGCACTCCGTTCCCTGTGCCAAGCGCTCTGTTCCCAGTGCCACGCACTCCATTCCTGGTGCCACACACTCCGTTCCCTGTGCCAAGCGCTCCATTCCCTGTGCCACGTGCTCCATTCCCTGTGCCACACACTCCGTTCCCTGTGCCACGCGCTCCGTTCCCGATGCCACACGCGCCGCTGTCCCTCCCCTGCCAGAGGTGTTGATGGATTAGAGGAGCTCAGCAATTTTTCAGTCCCTGCCGAAGCCTGCAGTGCCCCATTGTCCGTTTTGTCATGTGCACAGGTGACCCCACAACCGGGCTGTGCCATGGCCTGGGGACCCTGTGCCACCCTGCCTTGGGGTTGTGCCACACACTGGAAACCACACCACCCCACACAGGGCTGTGCCGCGCCTTGGTGACCCTGCCAGGAGCTGTGCCATGCCCTGAGGACTCTGCCAGCTCGCCATGGCGCTGTGCCATGCCCTGGGGACTCTGTGCCACCTCACCCTGGGGTGCTGCAGGATCCCACAATGCATTCCCCGAGGCGCTGCCATTTGCTCGTCAGCACCAGCCCCGTTTGCATCCTCACTCCTCTCTCCAGCTCCGCACCTGCATCCTCAATATCCACCCAAGGCCACGGCCCCGCGGCTCCAGCCTCTCTCAGAATAAAATCAGCTTTCTTCAAGGCCTCAGAGCTCTGATTCCCTCCTTGCTCCGGCCTCCCCCTCCTCCCCTTCCCGGCTCCATCTCTCTGGCTAATGAGGTTGGAACGGCTCCATCCAGCAGGTCTGTGAGGAGCCCCTTCCCTGCGAGGGCAGAGCAGACCTTGGGCCCCAATCCAGCTGCCGCCAATTCCAGAGGCCCCTCCATGCATTTATTAGTCCCATCGGCAGAGGCAGACAGGAAGGAAGGACGGAAGGATGGACAGCGGTGGGGTAGCCTGGGAGCATCCAGGGCCGGACACTGCTGGCAGGCAGGGATAGGGATGAGCTGGAGCTGTGTGGGTGGGATGTGCCACTGCGCCAGGCAGGGATAAATCAGAATTAACTGGGCAGCTCCTGAGCTGCTTTGAACTGGGAATGGCCTGCCTGTGCTGGGGGCTCCCTGCCCGCTGGCCCTGCAGAGAGCAGGGTTGAGCCTGGCCTGCTACAGCCTGGAACGGTCACTGAGCCCAGAATTCCAGCCTTTTCACTCCACCCCATTGTCTGACCTCTCTTCCTGCGCATCCTGCACCCAAATCCATTGCCGTTCTCACCCTTCCAGCCCTCAGCGCGGGGGTTTGATCCATGTGCTGAGCTGGCTGGAGCTGCAGTGGCCGTCCCTGTGGATCCTGGCAGGATCAGCCCTGCACTTCAGGGGTTTTGGCATCCCCTGGGGTGGTGACAATGGCTTGGGGGCTCTCCCCAAAGCCCTGTGTGGAGTGAGGAGCTGAGTTTGTGCCTCAGCATGGGGGGCACGGAGAGGTGGAGCAAGAGTGGGTGATGGTGATGGCTCACAAGCAATCCCAGAGGCCTGTGCTGTTCCCTTTGGCCATCAGACCTGTCTCCCACCCCCAAACGATCCCGTCAAGCTGACACCACGCATTTCCCACACACCTGCACTGAGTGGCACCGGTGACACCACCTTCCCCCGGCTCCCCTGACATCCAGCCCTGAACAAGGCTCTCTGTGGCACTGCCCGGGATGGATGTCAGGCCGACCTTTTCAAACAGCAGCGTGACACCAGCCTGCTCCGCTCGCCTGAAACCTCCCCGCTGCTCATCCCCACCGTGGCAGCTCCACATCCCACTCTTCCCACCTCCTGCTCCCTATCCCCACCTCTGGCACCTCCACCCGCAGAAATCACCTCCTCATCTCCTCCTCTCTCCCAGACCCCGTGGGAGGACACAGCACGTCCTGAGCCACCCATCCCAGGATCCCAACACCCCCCGGATGCTGCAGGTGTCCGAACGCTGCTTCCCATTGTCTCCCCCGGTTGTTTTGTCCCTTTGCAAGGTTGGAAATGATCCGCTTCCCGTCCCCATCGCTGCGCTAACGCCGCTTTCATTCTCTACAGCTGCTCTCACTTTTGTCTGATGCCGCCCGCTTTTCTTAACAGGCCTCTGCTCTCCTGATTGAGGGATTGTCTCCTTGGGTGGCTGCGAGAGTATTCTTCACAGCTTGGAATTATGATTCAAATGTCTCCGTTTAAATGTGCTCTTCCAGCTGATTCAGCTCCTGATTGTTTCCAGCGTGGTGGAACCGGCCCGCTCGATGCCGGAGCATGTTCGGCGTCAGCGGGGCTCGGCTCCAGCCTCGCACCTGAGCAGCCGCTGCTTTCCAGCTCAGAGATCAATTCCTCTTTATCTGCCAGGAGCGGGCTGATCCCGGCTTCCCTGTGCTGCCTGGAACTGTTTTTTTATTGAGGGTATTGATTTGTCCCCTTTGGATGGCGGCGAGTGTGAGGCGCTGGCAGGACACGAGATTAGCAGAGCGCTCACGCTGTCCCTCGCCTGCCGGGCAGGAGGCATTTCAGGAGTGCTGGTTTGGCTCCCAGCAGATCCAGCTCCGTTACCTGGAGCAGCTTGGCCTGCAGGGACACCTTCCACTGTCCCAGGCTGCTCCAAGCCCCATCCAGCCTGGCCTCGGGCACTGCCAGGGATCCAGGGGCAGCCACAGCTGCTCTGGGCACCCTGTGCCAGGGCCTGCCCACCCTCACAGGGAACAATTCCTTCCCAATATCCCATCCATCCCTGCCCTCTGGCAGTGGGAAGCCGCTCCCTGTGTCCTGTCCCTCCATGCCTTGTCCCAAGTCCCTCTCCAGCTCTCCTGGAGCCCCTTTAGGCCCTGCAAGGGGCTCTGAGCTCTCCCTGGAGCCTTCTCCTCTCCCTGTGAACACCCCCAGCTCTCCTAGCCTGGCTCCAGCCGTGGAAGCATCTCCGTGGCCTCCTCTGGACTCACCCAGTTCATGCTGAGTGGGCAGGGGCTGCTTCTCCTGATGTTTTGCTGATGCCCAGAGGTGCTGGCAATGGGCACAGGTGCCAGCATCCCGATGGGAGCTGCTGAGCCCTGTTTCCCCAGCCTTCACTCCAAAGACTCCCAAAATAACTGATGGCTCATCCACACGTCCCTAGACCTGGGCCAAACCAGTGTCCAGCCTTCCCTGAGTGCTTTGCAGCTCCCTGGGGCTCCCTGTCCCAATAGATTTAGATGCCATCAGTCCCCAGGTGACATCTGGGTCAGGATCCCCCATCTGCTGGTGTCCTGCTTCGGTCAGAGCCAGCATAGAGCCAAAGATCTCCCTGGCATTGCCATGGTCCTCCCATTCCTCCAGCCCCAGGAGCTTCCTGTTGCCTGTGGCTACTGTTGGATCCTCACTGTGCCCTCTCCAGCTTGGATTTTTAGCTCTTTCCTTCGGTAAATCCATCCCTGTCCTCCCTAGGCTGAAGTGCTCCACACACCAGAGCCATCGGCTCAAGCCTGCTCTGGTCCCTGCTGCCCTGGGCGCTGCTGGAATCCTGTCCTGGGGGATTCAGCACCCTGCCCCGTGCCAGGGGCACTGCTGGAATCCTGTCCTGCGGGATTCAGCACCCTGCCCTGTGCCAGGGGCACTGCTGGAATCCTGTCCTGGGGGATTCAGCGCCCTGCCCCGTGCCAGGGGCGCTGCTGGAATCCTGTCCTGTGGGATTCAGCACCCTGCCCTGTGCCAGGGGCACTGCTGGAATCCTGTCCTGGGGGATTCAGCGCCTTGCCCCATGCCAGGGGCACTGCTGGAATCCTGTCCTGGGGGATTCAGCGCCCTGCCCTGTGCCAGGGGCAATGCCAGAACCCCTTCCTGCAGGATTCAGCCTCCTGCCAGGAGCTGTGGGGCGATGCTGGCAGCCCTTTCCCACAGCTCTGGGCCGAGCAGCCGAGGGGGACAGGCTGACAGCAGCGTGGGGTGGCACCACGTGTGCCCGAGTGTTCCTGTGCGCCAGGGCTGCTGTGGCCCCAGAAAGTGCTTCCCGTGCCTTTTGTGTAATTTATGAGGGGCTCCTCCAGCAGCATGGCCTGGGAGAAGGGTGGGCACTGGGATCATCCCCTGTGTGACCCCAGCAGCCCTGTGGGATGAGGATGGGGATGGGATGTGGGACAGGGATGTGGGACAGGGCGCTCAGCTGGGGGGACTCAACTCCCCCCGTTCCTTCACATGGAGCCGGCTGAGGATGGATCCGTCCCTCTTCTGGCACCAAACCTGAGAATTCCGAGCTAAAACCAATTCCATGTACATGACAACGGGCGGCTGCATTTTTCATGAGCTAGATGAGCAAACAAAACAAGGCTGTTCCAGGCAGGAGGAGCCGGCCCTGCTGCTCATGGTCACTAAGCACACGAGCGAGGAGCGGCTCTGACAGCCCGTCGACTTCCCGGGATCCACGCAGAGGATCCGGCCTCACTTCCCAGCCTCCAGCCAGCTTTTCACACCAGCAGCGGCTGCGGTGGCCACGCCGGGCTCCCTGGAGAGGGGTGGGGACAGCGGCACCAGCAGGCTCTGCTCACACATCCCTCTGCTTCCCTGCCCCTGACATTCCCTCGTTCCCCCCAAACCAGCTCTAGCATCAGCAGCTCCTCCCGGGGGAAGAGCTGTGAGACTTGTTGCTGGCTTATTTCCTTTTATTTTTTCCTGATTTTGAACACAATTAATTAAAACCCAGTGACGGTGTCCCAAAAGACGCTGTGGGAAAGCAGAAAGCCGGGAGCAGCTGGGCTGCCAGGCAGCTCAGGGATGCCCCTCTGTGTTCCACCACGCTGGGGCGGCACGGGCAGAGGGGCTGCAGGGTTCAGCTCCGGGGTGGTGCCACCAGCCAAGGCACAGAGGGACCCTGCCAGTGTCCCCCCAGCGCTGGTGGAGGATGGAGCCAGGTCCCAGAGCTCGAAGACTTTGCTGAAGTCTCCAGCTGTGGAGATTTAATGTGGATGTTAGGAAAAGTTTCTTCCCCCAGAGGGTGGTCGGACACTGAACAGGGAATGGTCACGGCCCTGAAGCTCCGGGAATGTTTGGACAACGCTCTCAGGGATGCACAGGGTGGGATGGCAGGAGTGTCCGTGCCGGGCCAGGATCTGGATTGATGACCTCCAAGGGTCCCTTCCAGCTCAGGATGCTCCATGATTCTATAATTCTGTGGTTTCCCGGTCGTGCTGAGCAGCCAGGACCATCCCTCTGGGACAGCTGAGGCACAGCCGGACCCACGGCTGAGTAACCACCACACTCACCAGGCTCAAACCTTTGATTTTGGAGCCGTCTAGACTGGAGCCCCATCAAAGGCCAGGAGCTGAGGGAGAGCGTTTGAGACACACCTGGAGAGCGAGCTCAGCACAGCCCCTGCTCCTCAGAGCTGCCTCCAAAGCCTCTGACTCACAGACTAATGAGCAGTTTCCCTAATGACTGCTGGAATTGCTGCCAGAGCCCCAGGTGGAGGGCTGGGAGCCTGGAAAGGGACCTGGAGGGTTATTTTTTCCTGCAGAAAGAGGGGATTTGGGCCTAGGTCTCCATGGATGTGATGGAGATGTTCTCCTGCGGGGATAGGACTGGGGTGTGGGGTGGGAAGTACTGTGGGGCTGGTGGGGTTTAATGGCCGTGTGTCTGTGGTGGGACCCTGACACGTGTCCAGAGGGGACATTGGAGGGTGTGGGGTGACTCCACCCTCCTCACTCCTCCCCTTTATTCAAAGTGAATCCGTATTTTGATGATAAATAGGAACCAGAGCCAGCAGGGACTGACAGGTCCCCGTCCCTCCTCTCCTGGTGCGTGCCCAGCACCATCCTGGGAGAAGAGCCTGCTCCATAAATCCAGTGAGGCAGGAATTCCTGGGAGCCAGCGTGAGGGATCTTCTCCTTGCCAGCTTCCCAGGGGCATCCCGACCTGTGCCATGCCCAGCATCCCTGTGTGGATTCAGGATAATCCCCCTGCAGCTCAGGCCGTGCCAGGTCTCCCACCAGCACCTGCTCCATTTGGAGCACTGGAAGGAGCATGGCTGAGCTGGGATGTGGGGTCCCTGCCCTCAAATCCGTGCTGGCTGGTGGGGGATGGCTCCATGCCTGCAGTGGGAATGCCCCAAGCCCTGGGACTGGGACACATTCCCGGCGCTGGGCGTGTTCCCAGCTGGCAGCACCTCCGGAGTGCCCATTCCCCGTGGGTGTCCCAGCCGTGGGTGCCTTCCCTTCACCCCAGGGGCAGCACCAAGGCGTAGGTGGGTGCGAAGTGTGTCCCCAACGAGGCAGCCCTCCCCAAAAGGCTGCGATATGGCTGCATTTGGGGCTGCTCTGCTGTCACTGCCTTGCCAGGGGACAATCCCTCCGAGCAGGCGGTCCCCAGTGCCGCAGCACTGTGCTCCTCGTGCTGAGAGATTGTCAGGGAGCTTTCCTGGGAGGTTTGAAGTGGTTTTGGGGACCAGCAGGAGGTTTTTGGGGAGATGCAGTGGTTTTGGGGGCCAGCAGCTGCGGGTGAGGCCCATGGGTGGCAGCAGCCAGAGCAGGGAGTGTCACAGGTGCCCCACTGTGCCTTGCATGAGCTGGGGGCACCCCTGTGGGCACCCATTCCAACTGAGGGACATCCTGAGAGTCCCAGGAGCCTGGGGTCTTCTCCTGTCTCTTTTATGGGGTGCAGAAGTGCCACCACAGCAGTGGGGTGCTGTGCTTGGAGACCCGGGGACTCCGAGGACGCCTCCCAGTGCCACCACAGCAGCGGGGTGCTCTGCTCAGAGCCCTGGGGACCCTGAGGACACCTCCCAGTGCCACCACAGCAGCGGGGTGCTCTGCTCAGAGCCCTGGGGACCCCGAGGACACCTCCCAGTGCCACCACAGCAGGTCTGGGGAGGCCCTTAGCAACACGGAGGTGCCTTCGTGCCCATTTGGAGGGAAACAGAGCTGCTGGAGTCAGAGTAAATAATTAAAGTGGGAACTGCGGAGGAAAAAGCCGAGATAACGGAGGCAGCTCAAGCAGAAAACCCGGGATTCGCTGCCGTCAGCTCTCCCGGGCACGGCCGCCCCGGGGGCTGTCCCTGCTGTGTCCCCATTGTCCCCCTCTCCCCAGCCGTGGATTTGCCATCTCCTGCCCCGTTTCATGCCTCGGCCGCTGGTTTTCACACCGTGCTGGTGCTGCTGCATCTTGGCCCAGCCATCCATAACCCCCTGGGGGCCTTCCAGGGCAGCCACCACCATCAGCCTTCATCCTCCTCCTCCTCCTCGTCCGGGCTGCCCCCTGCGGCCCAGGGAAGCCCCACATCCGCGCTGACTGAGCCGCCTCGTTTTGCTGCTCCCTCCTGCGCTTCATAAATGTCAACTTTTTTCCTCTGACAAAGAAATTTTGTGGTAATGACTCTTTGTGCCACTTCTAAATCCCCAATTACATAAGGAGCAGCAGCACAAAGCCATTCCCTTTGGTGGAAATCTCCGCGTAATCCCTTTTCCAGAGAAGCAGCCCGCCAGTGACACGCTTCTAACTCTTTGTTTGTTCTTTTGGATCAAATCTAACTGATTGCCGTGACTAATTAACTTTCCCTTTCTTCGGGCCTCTGTTGTCTTAATTAATTTCACAAATGCTTCGTTCCCAGCTCCCAGGCAGCTCCCAGGCTCGGCGGTGCAAAGCACCGGCAGTGGCAGCGGGGCCGGGCCGGTGCCTCTGGGGCAGGGCTGACCTGGTTGCCAGGACAGGGCCACCCTGACATGTCCCCAGTGCCACCAAGCCCCTGGGTGGGCTGCAGGGACCCTGGGCACCGCTGCTGGGGTGTGGCGGGGCAGGAGGTGGAGGTGTAGACGGGCCATCTCCCGCTGCTCCTTGGGCAAGGTTTAATTCAGGTCCTCGCTGCTTCCAGCTCCTGTCAGATCCTGATTTTTGCCTGGGGTACTTCCCTCTGCCCTGCAAGGCCCTCCTGAGTCAACAGCCAGGCGGGGAGAAATCCAGCCCATAAATCTTAGGATTTTAAGGGCTGGAAAGGACCGTGAAGATCATCCCATCCCAAGTCGCCCTGTCACTAGAGCAAGTTGTTCAAGGACTTGTCCAACCTGGCCAGAGATGGGACATCCACAGCCTCCCTGGGCACCCTGTGCCAGGGCCTCACCACCCTCAGAGGGAAGGATTTCTTCCTCAGTAAAGGGTTTCTTCCTCAGTAAAGGGTTTCTTCCTAAAGTAAAGCCTGGTCAAATCCTGCTGCAAAGGCCTGGTTTGGTGACAGATTGTCCAATTCTCTTCGTGCAGGATCCTGGCACAGTGGTCACCACCATGTCCCCCCCAGCTGCCACTCCAGGACCCTCAGTGTCACTCGGATCTGTATCCCACATTCTGCAGGGATGGGCACGGGAATCTCAGGGTCAGTTCCGTGCCCTGGATGTGGATCTTGGGGTCAGTTCTGTGCCATGGATGTGGATCTCTCTTCGGTTATTCCCCCAGGCTGGGTTTTTCCCAGACAAGGGCTGAGTTCAGCTCTCAAACCCGTCCTGTTGTCCCAGGCAGCACAATGGAGCTGCATATTCATGAAGGCGCTGCATTACACAGGGCTGATGGAAGAAATGAGATCTTATCAGCTGCTTCCAGCAGCCCTTGTGGTGGCTCTTATCAGTGCTTTCCTATCTGGGGTCTGCCCTGGATGAATAAACAGCGCAGCTCTTCCACTCAAAGGCTCTTGGGCTGTGGAGTGCAGCAGTGGATGCTCGGTGCAGATAAAGGGCAGCAGCCTGCCTGAGATCCCTGCCAGCCTTCCTGTGCCCCAAAAGTCGGGCTGGGGGCCCTTCTCGCTCCATGGGAAGGTCCCAAACCTTGGGGGAACCTGGAGGCAACACGCTTTGGACACCACCCCAGCCCTTGATGTGGTGGAGTTGTGTGACCACTGTGCCCCACATGACAGGGCCATGAGAGTGGCAGGATCCTGGGGCGGGACAAGAGGGAACGGCCTCAGGCTGGGCCAGGGGAGGCTCAGGTTGGACAGCAGCAGGAATTTCCCCATGGAAAGGGTGCTCAGGCCTTGTCAGGGGCTGCCCAGGGAGGTTTGGAGTGCCCATCCCTGGAGGTGTCCAAGGAAGGGCTGGAGGTGGCACTCGGTGCGCTGGGTGGGCATCGGTCACAGGTTGGACTCGATGGTCCTGGAGGCCTTCTCCAGCCTCAGTAATCCTGGGATTCTCTGGTCTGTGGGAGTTTCCCCTGGCACAGACACGACTGGCAGAGCCTCAGCACCCTGGAATCAATAGTGGCACCAGCCACGGGGGTGAGAGGGGCCAGGCAGAACATCGTGAGCTCTGGATCGGGGTTGAAGGGCTGACCCTGCTGGCCATCAAAGCCTCTGGTAGGAAATGAAGGAGTTGGAGGCAATCCAGGAGCTCGGAGGAGGTGCTGAGGGAGCCAATCACCCCTGCAGCTTCTGGGAGCTCACAGGGGCCTGTGCTGTGGGAAGCACGAGGCATTCCTGGAACAGCAGATGACTCCTTCCGAAGGCTGCCAGCAGAAATCAGCCCCTTCGCAGAGGCTGCATTGAAACCCATCTGCAATTAAGCCCTGGCACTGCTGCTGTGCCTCCCCAGGGTCAGGCAGCCTGAAGAAATTCGGGAGCAGTCGCTGCCCTTCCCGGCAGATTCACCTGGAGCAGCACCTAGCCCTCGCCCCGGGATCAGACACCGCTGTGGAGCTCGGTCCCTGTTTGCAGCTCGGAGCTCAAAGGCTTCTGGCAGCACGCAGAGGGAGCCGTGGCCTCTGGGGACAGCAGCTCTGGCGCTGTGCCCCGGCTGGGCCGCCGGCAAACGCGGGCTGCGGCTTCACAGCAAAGGGCTGAGGACAAATTTGAAAAGATTTGGTCTCCCTTTGTAGAAACCTTTGATTAAACCGTGGCAGCCAGGATTGAGCTAGTGCTCATCTCCCCGGCCTCCCACCCCCTCCTACTTCTTCATCTCCCTCTCTTCTGCCTTTGTGTCTTGCCTCTTTTTCTCCCTTCGCGTCAGAAGGGAGCAGATCAATAAATAAATAAACCCACAGAAATGTTATTTCTCCAGTGAGAGGCGGCTTGAAGTTCATCAGAAATAACAATCCTGACCTCCTGTGCATGCGCAGGGCAGGGAGAAGGGATGTGATTATTCCCTGGGGAAAAAGCACCAGCGCAGCACGCTGGACCTGTTCCGAGGGCGCCGGGCTGACAATTTGCCAGCAGCCCTTGAGCTCTCACTCAGTGGCTCGAAGAGTTTTGACATGAAAGGGCCACCAGTCAAACGAACGGAAGGATCAACTTGCAGGATTAAATGTCCTTGTCACCAGGCCATCAAAACACGGCATTATTTTGGAGGGACAGATCGTTTGGAGGAGTTTACAGCAGATTAAGCCTGAAGTTCCAGGGGATTTTTGGCGGGTGAAGCGGCCACAGGTGGCACCAGTGCTGCAGGAGCACGGGGTGGCTGCGTGTCCCCAGCAGGAGAAGGATCCACCTGGCGCCGCGGGAAGCCCCGAGCCGTTCATCTGCCATGCAAAGGAGCATGCAAAGCCCTGGAGATCCTCCCAAATCGGCCCAAAGCTTCCTCCAGAGGATGGGGAACTCGAAATCCAGAGTTTACAGCAAGTGGTGAGATGAGTCAGGACCCAAAGGCTTTCATCTTGGGGCTTGACCGCCCCGGAATGGCTCCAAATGGAGAGAGTTTGCAAAGGGGACGCTGCTGCAGACATTCCTGGGAGAAGACACACACCAGCAGGGACACGAGGCTGTCTGGGTGCATTCCTGAGAGCAGACATGTCCCTGTGTCCCACCAGTGACTCAGGGTCCCCGGAGCACAACCCTGCAGAGCAGAGCCAGAGGATGAGGGCTCTGTGTGGGCCCTTCGTCCCTTTCTCAGGGAATGGTGAGAGCCAGGGTGAAGGTGGACAGGACCCTCCCGGTCCTTGTCACACCCCAGCAATGCCACAAGTGAGCTCTGGGTGTGCTTGGCTGAGTGAGGGAGCAGGTTTGGGGAGGGGAGTGCCTGCCAGGACATCCAGCACGTGGCAGTACCCGTGAGGAGCCACGGGCCAGCAGCTCCTGAGATGAGGTGGGAATAAGGGATATCTTGGTTCTGGAGAGCTCAACCAGCTCCTTTCTGGGTGCAGGTGTTAATGGGAGCTCAGCTTGGATCAAAGGGAGTCATGCCCAGGCATGGGGAGCTGATCTGAGTCCCCGGCGGGGGCTGGGAGCAGAGGAAATATTATCCGGTCCTTTCCTCCAGGAGATGTCTCAGCAGCTCTGGCTGTCAGCCAACAAGAAAATCCTCGTGTGGAAAGTTCACCCCGTGGCCTGTTCCAAGGAGTGCTGTTGGCAGCAATTCCTGAAGGTCTTCCATGAGGATTGAGCCCAGCACAAGCACAGGAAGGGTCAGGGGGAGCTCTTCCATGTCAGCAGTGAAATGCTGGCTGTGTTTGGGTGGAGAGAGGAGCAGGGTGGGGAAAGGAAGTCAGAAAACTGAAAAGTTCAAAATACGTGAAAATCACAGTGAAGGGACAGTGGAGGTGGAATGGGATCAGCCTGGGGAAGGCCTGGTCAAGAGAAGCTGTGATTGCCCCATCCCTGGCAGTGTCCAAGGCCGGGTTGGATGAGGCTTGGAGCACCCTGGGATAGCAGAAGGTGTCCCTGCCCGTGGCAGGGGTGGAATGAGATGAGCTTTAACCCAACCCATTCCATGATTCCATGAGTCTATCACCTGTACGTGGTGTCATTTGACACAGGAATCCCTCACAGGGTTCCTGGAGAGCCCTGGAGCCTTGTACAAATCTGCTTTGTGAAGAGAGAGAGAGGGAGGATGTCAGAGGTGACCTTCTCCCTGACTTTGTCCCATCCCTCTGGGGAATCATTTGGGGAGGTGGGGTGTCAAGCAGCATCTGCAGGTGTTGTGGTTTTAAATTCTCCTTCCTGCGGAGGAATTCCACGTGGCCAGGCCAGCCGGTTTCCAAAGCACTTCCCCCAGGGTAATTTACTGCCATGGAGTGCTGCACGTCCCTCCTGTCCCCTCCCTGAGCCACCTGTGGGGCACAGGGCACCCAAGCCCCAGCATGCACGGGGCAGACAGAGCCAGAGCCATGGGACACGGCTGTGGATGATTCCTGCAGCCCCAGCCTGGGCTCCACCTGCACCCATGGGCGCTGCAGGACACTGGATCTGTGCTCTGACCTAAAAACGAGCTGCTGCAGCCGCTGCCCTCGCTCTGCCCGCGACTCCTGCCTTCACCCTGCAATTCCAGCAGCTGGGAGGGGATCCACGGCACCCGGCGAGGCTCATGTCCACATGGGCAGACGGCAGCCAAAGGGCAGGGAAAGGGCTGGATGAGGAGCAGGAAGCTTGGGAAGGGCAGGGAGAGCCGGTCTGACCAGCACGGGGCTGCTCCGGGGCTGCGCCCCAGCCGCGCTCATCCCTGCCTGCCCTTATCACAGCATCCCCAGATAACTCCTGGAACTGGTGCACGATCCCTGCAATCCATGGGGATGGGAGCTGAACTCTGCCTGGGTCTGCTTTGAAGGGAGAAGGGCTGCAGAGAGCCAGTTAAGGCTGCTGAGTGTTTTATAGCATCAAAGGGTGGCCTAAGCTCCTGTCTGCTCCCTCTCTATCCTGCCCAGCTCATTCTGGAGCCTCGGGGATGATCACAGCCCCCTCCTCCACATCTCTTGTTAAAGAGCTTTTGGTCCTTCACTCCAGGGAGTTTGCAGGAAACGCTCAGCCTGGTGCTTGGCAGGAAAGGTGCATCCCTCAGGGATGGGATGATGGGGTGCCTGGGGAATGATGCCACTGGAGAAACAAGAATCCTCATCACAGAATCCCAGCCGGGCTTGCGTTGGAAGGGAACTTAAATTCCATCTCATCCCACCCCCTGCCACGGGCAGGGACACCTCCCACTGTCCCAGGCTGCTCCAAGCCCTGTCCAACCTGGCCATGGACACTTCCAGGGATCCAGGGGCAGCCACAGCTGCTCTGGGCAAACCTCCCATCCCTCACATCCAGGCCAGGCTTCATCCTATTTCCAGGAGTAGAAACAACAACAACAAAAAAAAAACCAGCGGGAGGTGAAAGATGTTCAGGGTGCACATAACCAGATTACAAAGCATTCTTCCCACCTTCCAGCGAGGGGAGGGAAGATCAGCAGCGTTTCCCGCTGACAGGCAGCTCCAGCCGTGGCACAAACATCTCCTCTGCGCCTGGAAAATGAGGTTGTGGAACCTGGGAATGAGGCAACTGCCCATTAGGCTGATGTGACATTAATGCTGCACGTCCTGGAGATTGGAGTGCCCACGGTGAGCCTGAGAGCAGCGGGACAAGAGCAGGGACTGCCACTGCAGGGTGGGGGCTGCTGGGACACCCCCAGTTGTGGCACCTCCCTCCTCTTCTTAACCCAGCTGCCTTTGGGTGTCCCCCAGAGCCACCCCCACAAAGCTCCGCTCCTTCGCAGCATCGCCGGAGTGGCAGTAAATGCAATCCTATTGCCTGATTACAGTCAGGATATGGCTCTAAATTGACTGGTTTATGGTCCTGGGTAATTTCATTTTTTCCTGCAGTGAATAGGTTGCCATATGCCCACAGCCCTCGCTCGGATCCCGGCACAGCTGCTCCCTGAGCACAGCTCCTGGCCCCACTCGGGGGCTCTGCCACGCTGGGGTGCCTTCCTGCAGGGAATCCCTGCCCCAGCGGGCAGAAAACCATCCAGAGACTCTCCAGGGAATCCAAGACCTCTGGGAGGATGGTCCAGCAGTGGGTGCAGGGTCTGAGGCTGGAATTGTCCCGGCAAGGATGGGTGAGGCTGCTCCAGGATGGGCTCTGACGCTGCTGGAATGCACCCAGGGCTCTTGGAATCCCAGGGAACTGGGATAGAGGCTGAATTTTGGGCTGTATAACCCTAAAAAAGCCTCTGGTTAGGCACTGATCCAGCTCATCTCCCTGCAGGCACTGCCACCCTCCCAGGGCGGCATCCCCAGGGTCCATGGGGAGCCAGCCTGGCTCAGAACTCTGCCAACGGCAGAAGGGTTTTCAGCAGGCTCCAGTCCTCTGGAAACTGGGAGGGATGGTGAGAAAGGAGAGCAGCAGAGTGGTGAGAGCCCCTCAGCAGCCGTGCTCAGCCCTGCTCAGCCTCGCTGCACCACGGGGCTCCCCCTGCCACTGCCTCAGCCCGGGATTCAGATCATTCTCTCCTCAATGGCCTGGCTGTGTTTTCCCAAGTGGATCACATTCCGCCTGCCGGCTCGGTGGGGTCCTCTCTCCTCCTTGGGGTTCTGAGCTCTTCCCCAATTTGGTTTCATCTGCAAATCTCAGGGATGTGTTATTTAGGAGAGCAGTGTCCCACTCCTTCCAGCCAACACCGCTTGGGAATATCGCTTTTGTTTCTGCCTTAAAAAAATTCCCCTCCATTTCTGCAAAACCCCTGATTTTTCTCTGATTGTTTTTTCTCTCAATTGGGCGAAAACATTTCCTGTGACACCGGTTCTAGAGCAAGTTCTGTGAACGAGGAGTCCCTGGGGACTCCCTGCTTCCTTCTGGCTGCTTTGCATCCTCACCACGGGAATGCTTCAAGGCCCACCGTGGGATGCCCCCAAGTCCCAAAACCTGCTGAAAGAATTGTGGGAAATCTCATGGAAAAAGGTTTTATGACTCACTCCACATCGTGTGTGAAGGCACACAGGACTGGGCATTTCTGCTATTTTCACAGCCAGGTAAGTCCACCCCTGGAGCAGCTCTGGATGTGGTCAGTGAGGACATTCCCACCTCGGTGTCTGTGGAGCACTGGAATCTCTCAGTTCCCCGTGTCCATGGCCTCTGGGGCCCTTTGGGAAGCCTTCTGGTGATGCCTTCTGAGTCAGAGAAGAAACAGTGATGACTAAAACTGTTGTCCTAAAGCTGTGAGACCTTCAGGGCTCAAAGCTGTTTTCACAAGTGCCCTGAGGGCTGTGAAAAATTCAAAATATTGCTTTGAAACTGGAAAGCCCCTGCAAGTCCCTCACAGCTGCTGCTGCTGTTTACTCTCTGTGCCAGGGTTATTAACGGAGGTGTTGAACAAGCAAAGCCAGCCCTGCTCCCCAGAGCTCTCCTGGCACGGCCTGATCCGTGTGACCGTCCTTTGTCCTCGGCTTTGAGGGTGGCAGAGCAGGGACAGAGACTGCTCAGTGGAGATGGAGGTGTGGACAAATTTCCTGCAGTGCCTGAGGCTTTGCTGGGCAGGATGACCATCCCTGTGCCAGTGACCATCCCTGGGGCTGTGTCCAGGCAGGATGACCATCCCTGTGCCAGTGACCATCCCTGGGGCTGTGTCTGGCCAGGATGACCATTCCTGTGCCAGTGACCATCCCTGGGGCTGTCTGGAGGTGAGCAATACCTGGCACTGCTGCTGTCCATGGGACAGTGTCCCTTTGGCACCTTTCAGGACCTTGGAGCCACCACGTTGCTGTATCCTGTGGGAAGATGAGCTCAGCCTTGGCCCTTCCTCCACATGGAATGGGTTGGGTTGGAAGGGACCTTAAAGCTCATCCCATCCTACCTCCTGCCATGGGCAGGGACACCTCCCGCTGTCCCAGGCTGCTCCAAGCCCCAATGTCCAGCCTGGCCTTGGGCACTGCCAGGGATCCAGGGGCAGCCACAGCTGCTCTGGGCACCCTGTGCCAGGGCCTGCCCACCCTCCCAGGGAGGAGTTCCTTCCCAATATCCCATCCAGCCCTGTCCTCTGGCAGTGGGAAGCCATTCCCTGTGTCCTTCCTCTCTGACTTCCTTGTAGCCCCTTCAGACACTGCCCTGTCCAGCATTCTGGGAAGGAGAGCCAGGCAGTGTCTCTCTGCTCCCTGGCTCCACGGGTCAGCTGTGACCTTGGGAACAGCAGGGGAAATCCAGGACATCCTTGTCCCACATTCCAGGTGTTTGGTGTGTTCTGGATGCTGGGGACCCCCATCAGGTCTCCCCCACTGCTGCCCTCCCTTCCCTGCTCCCCATGGGAGTCACTGAGCACCTGTGGCCTTCCCTAGAGGGGAAAGGAGCCTTCACCCCATCCTTGCCCTCACCCCATCCCTGCCTTCACCCCATCCCTGCCTCCTGCCGTCGCTGCCTCCCGCGTGCCAGGGCAGTGCCGGGAAGCTGCCAGCTCCCCCGGGCTCATTAATGTGGAGCGCGTGCGTGCCCAGCTCCCCGCGCATCGATCTGATAAACGAGGAGCCGCCGATGGTATTTTCTACCCTTTTAAGTGTTAAAATAACATTTTAGTGAAATATGAGCGGGTCAGAGCCAAGCTGCCCCCTTTCATCTCCCAGCACAAAGCAGCTGGATGGGAGGGAGCCGGCGCTGGCGAGCACATGTGCTCCCACATCCGTGGGGGATGCTCCCACATCCACGGGGGACACTCCCAGCGCCTGGGACAGGTGGGTTTGGGGCGGTACAAGCAGTGTCTGGGAGAGGATTGGGGTCAGAGTGGGTGTGCAGGGGTGGGTGCTGCCCCTGTGCCCAGCCCTTGGCACGGGACAAGGAGGAAAACCCATTCCCATCCACGCCACACTGAAAACTTCCACGTGTCCAAAGATCCTACAGGTGCAGAGGTTTTTTGGAAGCTTTGGAAGCTTCTCCTTGAGACTTTCTGGCTCTTCTCTCTGCATTTCCTTTGTGGAAATGCCATGGCTTGGTCGGAGGACTGGGAAATGAAATCATGTTGTCCTTGAGGTCCCTGTGCATGCTGGCCTGTCCCTGCCTGGCAAGGACGTGAGGGCTGGATGCAAGGGAAACCAAACCCCACGTGGAAAATGGGGGATTTCAGCCACTTAAACTAATCTAGAAAATGGATTGAATGGGGAAAAAAAAATAGGGAAATGCTCTCTGGGCTGTGAAATGATTCGCTGGAAATTGGAGTGTGTCACTGACAGCTGCTCCTGGTGGAGTCCCGGGTGTCGGGAAAAGAAGGGGGAGCAGCAGCAGCTTTGGCAGCTCCTGGGGGATCCTGCCCTGCCTGAGGCACTGATGGCATTCCTTGTCTGGGGGATCCAGCCCTTTCCAGGCCTGCTGGATTAGCAGGATCTGGTGGCTGTAGGGGACGAGAGCCATTTTCAGCCCCTGGATAGGGGTGGTTCCTTCAACGCTCAGGGTTCCTGTGCATCCCTGGGCCTGCCTGGAGCTGCCTTTGGGCATCCTTCCCCTTCCCATCCCATGCATCCTTCCCATGCCCATCCCATAAGCACTTTCCCTGTGCATCCTTTCCATGCCCATCCCATCCATCCTTCCCCTGCCATCTTGGACATCCTTCCCCTGCCCACCCTGTCTCCCTTTCCCTGCCCATCCCATCCATCCTTGCCCATCCCATCCTGTGCCTCCTTCCCCTCCCATCCCGGACATCCTTCCCTTGCCCATCCCATCCACCATTCCCCTGCCCACCCTGTGTCCCTTTCCCTGCCCATCTCCCCCCCCCAGCCCTTTGATTCCCTCCTTCCCCTGCTGCCAGGGAAGCAGTTCCCAACACATCTTTGCATCCCCTCTCTCCACCCAGCTGCGACCAGCTCCTCCTCAGGCTCCAGCCCCGCTTTCCACCCTGTTGCCCGATGCCTCTTCCTTCTCCACATCCCTGGAGTGAGATTGCTCCGCGCCCTGGGTGAGAGCAGGAGAAATATGTGCTGAGATGACATTTGGGTTATACATGATGCTATTAAAATATGATAAGAACGCTATTAACATTAATAATCCTTTTCATTGTATCATTTAGGGAGCAAAACAAGCCATTAAATATTACAGAGTCATTGGGGCTTTGATGGCTTCAGGGAGGGGAACATTTGGCCAGATTTGTCTACACGCACTCTGGAAATACAACATTATCTCTGGGAAATGGGTTGCTCTGGGCTCGGCTCTGTGGATCCAGGAGAGTCTGGGATGTGCCAGGATGGGATGGAGGGTCCCAGGTGCCAGGTGAGGCAGTGGTGTGGGAGGTGACACCCCTGCACCCGTGTTGGAGCACAGGGACAGGGGACAGGATCCCGTGGGAAGGGTGCAGGGGCTGGCTGGGTGTGAGGAGGCCCCGATGGAGATTCCTTGTGGTGCTCATACCGGACAGGAGGAGACTGGGAAGCATGGATTGGGAAGCATGGACTGGGAAGGGCTGCTCAGCCCGGTGCAGGGCTGCAGGTAATTCTGGGCATCCCTCTTCAATCTCCACTGCCCTCCCCCTGCCTCCTTCTCCGGGGTATCTGCAGGTGTTACAGCAGAGGAACCACTTGGATTTCCCAAGGTTTCCAGAGTTTCCAGGCTGGAAGCTCTCAGCTTGGAGCAGGCTGCTGTTTGCACACCAGAGCTGGTGAGCCTCCTCTCACACCACCTCCCACACCACCTCCCAGCTCACTCTGATTTACTCAAACCTCAGCACAAATCTCCTCTCCCCTCTGCCGTGCTCAGCCCTGAAGCTCATCCATGTGGGAGTTCCCCGGACACTGAAGCATTAGCTCTTAAACGCTCAGAAAGGCACCTCACTCCCCAGCACCTCCCTGGAGAGGAGCAGCTTCTGCATCCCTGATGCTCTGCCTGCCCCGCTTATGTTCCCTCCGAGGCCTTGGCAGCACCATCCCCTTTCTGCTCACTCATCCGCTGGGGAGAGGGCAGCAGGGATCTCTTTTAGCTGAAAAACCCTGGTTTTGGGACACCTGTTCAAATCTCAAACTCCACCGCCTTCCCCTGGGCAGCAACCAGCACCTGCTCCTCACCCAACCCCTCCCCAGGATCCAGCCACGCAAAACCCAGGCTGTGAAGGGGCTTGGGATCAGCATCCTGCTCCAGTCTGGGAGCTGGGAATCCTTTTGGTACCCACAGGCTCTGCCACTGCTGCTCAGGGCCAGGCTCAGGCTGCTGGGCAGGGACCAGGAGCCAAGGCAAGACCCCTGAGCTGCTCAAATGCCACCAGGGCCGTTGTTATCTGGATATTTCCCTGTGGTGACAGCAGCAAATGAGGGAGAGAACAGAAAAATGTGCCGAGGCTTTGACAGGACTGTCAGAGCCCCGAGTGAGCGCTAACAAGGACGAGTGTGGGCTCTTTAAACAAATCACTGTCATGTTGCAGGCATATCACGGTTTAACACAGCCACCGCGAGTCACCAGGAAAGGTTAAAGCAAGAATGGAAGACTCAGTCCTGGGAAATGTGTCAGAGCTGAGCTGTCCCGGGGACTGATCGCTTCCTGCAGCCAGCACGGCTTCAGGGTCAGAGACTGGAGTCCTTGGAGCATCCTTGGGATGGACCTGCCGCGGTGCTGGCTGTTGGGAAGACTTCCCTGTGGATGTGGGCAGAGCAGCAGAAGGATCTGCACTCCCAGGGACGCCCATTCCCTGTGCCCTGCGCTGGGCAGCCGCTGGAGGAGGCTTGGCCCCGCGCACTGAGAACCAAATGTGAACACAGGACTCCAAACACACCCCTGGCATGCTCCAGGGATGCCACCAGGCAGCTCTGGGACGGCCACACTGCCCAGCGGGCTCTGAACCCCAAGGTTTGCCTGAAGAGGCCTCTCTGGCTGGGTTGTCGCCGTCCAGGATCCATCTTTCGGGAAGCCTGGAGTGGCTTTGGCATCACAGCCTTGCTGAGCTCCGTGTGGGGACCAGTGCCCCAGGGTGTGTGACAGCAGCATCCTGTCCCTGGCCACAGCCCTGCTCCAGCCCTCCCATCCCCGGGGAAGGGCAGAGGGGCCGAATGGACAGGGACCTCCTGCTGCAAACCTGTTCCAAGCCCCAATCCTGCTGCCTGTGCCCCGTGCCAAGCGGTTACTGGGAGATCTGGAGCCACCTCTGTCCTTGGAGGCTGTCAGGGCACATCCACGGCCCGAGCCAGTGCTGGATGCAGGAATCCCCAAGGAGCCTTCCCACCCACTCTGCCGGGTTCTGCGCGGAGCAAACGCCCCGCAGATCCGAGCCGTAACTCTTTGGGAAGCGCGAGCAATGAAATCGCAGAGGTTGCTCGCTGACACCCAGGGTCACCGCCTGCAATTCATGAGGAGCCGCTCCCGGTGCGGAACTGAACATTCCTGCTCGGGGAAAATCATCTGCCAAGGTCACGGCAGCAACGCCGGCTCCGACCTCGGCACTCTGCTCACGCGCAGCCCATTAGGCGAGGAAATATATAACAAACAGCCCCGGAAGATCCCAAAGCCTCCCCAGCTCCTGCAAGGCTTCTCTCTCCATCACGGAGCCTCTCCGGGAGCGCTGCATCAAACTTTAATATCTCCCTCTCAGTCACACAGAGGCTGGGACGAGCCTGGCCTTTCATGCTGCACAATCCCTCGAATCAAAGCCCCGCTGCCAGAACAGAGCACCTGAAGAGAATGTTCCTCTCTCATCCGAAGCTCCTCGTGTCGGGGCTCTGGGTCCCCCCTCAGCTCTGCGAGATTCAGCCGAGCAGCCCGTTCTCCTGCTGGGTAAAACAATTGGGCACGTTGCTAATTAGGCAAATGTCGTTAGGCAGGAGGCTGTTGTAGGAGAGATGAAGGAAAGGCTGATGTGGGAGCAGAGCCCACCGGGCTCCTACAGCACTGCCTCACTCCTCCATCCTGCCCTACACGAGATGCTGCGGGTACTCTGTGTTTCCAGAGGGAAAAGCACACAGGGCCCATTCCCAGGGGTGGAAAACGTTGTAGGGAATCCAGGCTGCAAGAAAAAAAAAACCCCAAAAAATAGGAGGTTGTGAAGGAAATGCCTCCAAAATGGCTGCAAGACAGCAATGCTGAGCCTCATTCCTGGCAGGCAGGGATTTCCCAGCTTAGAGAGGGAAATTCGGGAGAGTGGCACTGTCAGAGCGTTTCCCTACAAGGAGGGGTGGTGTGGGATGCGTGCTGGCCCACCTATGTGATGGCTCTCTGCCCTCTGATGTCGGGATTTTTCCCTTGGACAATGTGTCCAGAGGGGGAAGACAGGACTCAGACATGCCCTGGGCATTTCCAGCCTGTCCCCTGCTTTTGTCCTGTCCAGTAATCATTGGGGCAGCAGCAGAGGAAGGGCTGGAGTGGGTTTAGTCTCCGGTTTTTGGGATCAGAGCATCCCATGTGCCACAGGGTCCAGCTCCCAGCAGCCTGCAGATGCTTCCAGCTCCCTGCCTCTGGAGCCCAGAGCTGCATGGCTGAAGCAAGATTCCATGCAGGGAGGACGTTGCACAGACCCTGAGGGACAAGCCTGGCTGAGCAGAGCATTCCCTGCCCTTGGCTTCCATCCCTGGCCTTGTTTTCCATCCCTCAGTTGGGAATTCTCTGGAGCACATGCACAGCCCGTGTCCCAGGCCAGGAGGTCCTGTATCCCATCCTGGTTCCAGAGGGATGTGTTCACCAGGCTCTCTGCCACAGGAAACTGTGGATTTCATGGAATGTGGGCACCTCTCCCTGCACAGTGCCGTGGCTTTGCTTTCCCAGGAGGGGAGCAGCGGGGCTGGGCAGGGCTGGAGAGCTGGGAGGAGTCCCCAGGATTCCCCAGCTGCATCCACTCCCATCTGGGTGCCCGCCCAGCAGCAAAGCATCTGGATTTGTGCAGCTGGCAGAGCAATCCTGTGATCCCAGCGAGTCAGAGATTATTGAGGGGGAAAACTCGGGGCTTAAGTGGGATCGGGAGGAGGAGAGGAGGATTTGGAGCTGGTCCGATGGGTTAAGCCACTTGTACCGGCTGAGATTAAGACAGAAGGAGTCTGGTTTAGATGGGAAATCTGCTGCATCCCCTCAGAGCCCTGGCCACACATTCCAGCAGCTCCTGGTGCAGGAATGCGACAGCTTGTCCCGAACCAACACAGGTCAGAGGGCGGGAATGGGGCCCGGAGAGCTCCTTTTCCCTTTTCCTTCTCTCTGGGGCTCCTGTGCATGGTTGGAAGTGCCTGCACCTCCTTCCTCATGACCCTTCCTCTGACACAGCATCCTGTGTCTTGATGGCTTCCCATTGGATCCTGCCCTTTGGACAAGGCTTCCCATGGATCCTGCCTCGCTCCCGTCTGGACCAGGCTTTCCACGGATCCTGCCTTGCTCCCCTCTGGACAAGGCTTTCCATGGATCCTGCCTCGCTCCCCTCTGGACAAGCTCCTTGCTGGGCCTGCAGATGGAGAGAGATGGAAGGAATTGGCATTTCCCGCTTCCCTTTCCCACAGGGATCCATCTCCAGCACTGCCACAGCTCCCACAGCTCCAGCCCTGTCCAAGGGACATCTCCATGCTTGCCTGCCTCTTTCCCTGCTCTAAGGGGTGCAATTCCCTTGTTGCCTTGAAATTCCACCTGCCAGGAAGGGCAGCTGAATCCAGCCCTGAATCCCATGGAGAGGCTCCACTTCCCAGGACTGCCACTGTTTCCCAGTTTCTCCTCTCTCCTGGTTGCCCCTGAAGCCCTCAGCCCCACCTTGCTGGTCTTCCCTTGCCGTGGGATCCCTGCTGGGATGAGGATGCTGCTCCCCTTTGAATCTGACATGGCACAGATGGTTCTGGAGCAGCCCTGGCTCTGGGAGCACCCCCATCCCAACAGGAGCTGGGACCTTGGAGCTTTTTCAAGGGTGAGGATGAGATGAAGGAAACCTGAACAGAGCCAGAGATGGGAGACAGGGGCTGGAAGCAAAAAGAGTAGTGAGGAATGACAACCCCTCCTGGCACCTCCCTTCCGTGGCGCTTCCAAGCCGTGTCCCCCTGGGCTGCTGGGCAGACACGTCTGGGACTGGGTCCCAAGAGCTTCCCCTGGGCGCTGGCAGAGGGAAGCAAAAGGGACCTTGAGCAGCTGAGAGAGGAGATATGAAACTGGTCCCTGAAAGCAGCCCTGGTGTCTGGTGGTGGCTGAGGTGGCAACAAAGCCCTGCCCGTGGCCACCATCACCAGCCAAGCACAGCCAGGAGCCAGCCTGGAGCCTGGACTGCCCTTCCACAGCCTCTGGACTGGCAGGATCCAACCCAGGAGATCCCCGTGTGCCACTGGAGGATGCTCTGGGTGGCAAATCCCCAAATGCAGCCCTCGGGCTCCTTTCAGGCTCCCCCTGCCCCCGAGGGTGGTGAACCCCCTTGCCCCGCTGCACTGGCACTGCCTGGCTCTCATGAGCCTGTGGAGGAGTGCAGGGAGCCAGAGGGAGTAAAGAATCCGAGTTTTGGTTGGAATGAAGCCCTGGGAGCACAGGGATGAAGTGTCAGCAGCCCTGGAGGTGCTGTTGGATCTCCCCCAACAAACGGGACTGCAGGGACAGAGGAGGGTTGGGGATGGGGCCTGGGGCCTGCACCCCCCCTGCAGAGATGGATTTGCATCCTGCTTGTCCCTCTCTGTGCCCTGGGCATGGAGAGCTGTCCTGCAGGACCCCAGGGCTGGGGGACACCTGGGGGGATAAAACCATCCCGGCCCCAGTCATGTTCCCAGAGAAGTCAGTGCCGTCTCCAGCCTTGTGCTGCCTCCTGAGGGGACAAGGAGAGGAAAAAGATCTCCTGAGAGGGAAGGGAAAGGAAAAACATGTCTGGAGAGGAAAAGGAGAGGAAAAGGATCTCCTGAGAGGGAAGGGAAAGGAAAAACATGTCTGGAGAGGAAAAGCATCTCTGGAGAGGAAGAGGAAAGGAAAAGCATCTCCTGAGAGGTGTCCCCTCACAGGGAGCAGGAGCACCAGAGCTGGTAGCAGGAGCTGCACACTCAGAGAGGAAGGAGACCTAATGAGGTGCTTTATTAATTGCGTTGTGAACTTTTCCTTTAATGATTCTCCCCGCAACTCCCTCTAGTTAAAGCTAATGGCCTGTAGCATGTTCAGCAGATGGATTATCCAGAGGTGCCCAGGCAGCCGGGCCCTGCTGCCAGACCCTCCTCCCGGTGTCCCACGGCCCCTCGGGGACTCTGCTGGACCCTGGGGATCCAGGGGGGCTGGGACACCCTGTCCCTGCCTGATACTGGTCCCAGTATCCCTCTGGAGGTGCGGATTGAGCAGCAGCCAGAGGGGTTCCCATCTCTGGGGGATTTGTGGGCTCTGCTGTCCCATAGCTCTGTGGGACGCCTGGGTCCCTGCTCCAGGGCAGCTTCTCCTGCTGTGCTGCTGCACAAGGTGGCCTGGAGATGGCAGGGAGAGGGAGCAGCGCCAGGCAGAGCAGAGTGGCACTCAGTGACAGCGACCAGCCACCTCCACTCAGCCCAGGATGTGGCTCTAGGGGTGACACGGAGCCTCTTTGGGTTCTGTGGGGGTCCAGCCTCATTATTTGCATTACACGACAGCAGATGCTCCCCAAAAGGACCACGTGCCACCGGGAAATGCTGGTGCCCAGCCCCTGAGAGCAGCGGGAACCTGTGCTGCCCCATCCTGGGATAACCCTGGCAGAGCAGGACGGCCTTTCCTTCCATCCCATGCATTTCACGGCGCCTGGTGAGAAAATATCGATTTCCAGCTCCTGTGGAATGTGGGGTCACGGCCACCAGCTGCATTAAGCGCTGTGAGCTGTCAAAATGTGTCCAGCCACCGCCTGCTGGGAGAGCAGGGAGCTGTGATCCATAAAAACCCGCAGCACTCGTGATCCAGGGAAAATTTGGGCCGCAGGGGTGCGGCTCAAGCCCTGCGTGCTTCAGCCAGCGGCTGTTCTCCCACAGATCTCCTCCCTCAGACCCCCCTGTGCCTCAGAGCTGCATCCTGCCCTGCATCCCTTCCACGCTCTCCCCTTTTCCCGGCCCCTTTCTGGCTGCTCTTTTCCCGGGGAAGGTGGGCACGGGCAGCTCTGGACTAATCCCACACGCCAGGGCCCGTCTGCAGGCTGAGCAACAGCAAGGGGAATAAATTAGCAGCTCCAAGAGGAGCTGGAGGTTTCCACGTGGGAGTTTGTTTCATTTTTAACGCTGCTGCCGCCCGGCCACGTCCCGCTGCTGACTAACGGGGCCGTGTTTGTATTTAGTGCTGGCATTAATTGCTGGTGGGAGACGGGCGAGCGTGGGCTGCGCTCCCCGGGGTGACTCATCTGTCCCCTCCTCGGCACCGCAGCCTTCGTGCAAGGGCTCTCGTGTGGCTCTGGTGGCCTCTCCACGTGCCCGGCGCTGCCCTGCAGACCCTGTGGTGCCCCATGGAAATTCCCTGCTGCTGCCCCGGGAGGAGCCGGTTCCTCTGCTGAGCCTGCGCTGAGAGGTGAGAGGATTTTTAGTCTCGGAGCAGCTTCTCCAGCCTGTGCTGGGGGTCTCGTGCCCCCTACCATGGCTGGAGCTCTCCTGTGGCTGTGTCGGGGGGTTTGGACTGTGGAGGTGCCCAAATCCACCCCTGTTCTGAGCCAGGAGCCACCTCAGGTGGGGTTTTCCCTCTGTCTGTACCCCCACCGTGCTCACCCTGGTGTTCCATGCTGGTTCAGGAATGCTGGGGGAGCTCTGGGCACTGCCAGGGTCAACTCAGCCCCTGCAGCCACCCAGCCCATGGTGCCCTCGGAGCACCCAGACTCTGGTGGGGATGGGCTGGATGTAGGGAAGGGGTGGGGCAGGACCCACCTGTAGCACAGGGGGGCTGGGGGCTGCTGGGGGGGAACAGGGAGCCAGCAGGGAGCAGAGGAGGGGCCACCTTGGAGCAGGGGAAGTGACATTGGTTGGGGTTGAGGTTCGGGACCACAACAGATGGGTGGGAGGGTGTTATGAAACAGCATTTCCTCTGCACTGCCTCTCCCTGAGGTCTCCGTGCCTGGAGCCAACCTCAGTCCCATGGAAATGAAGCCTGGGATGGATGTTCAGGTGCTCTCCTGGCCACGGAGGTGGCCAGACCTGCTGCAGGCTGGGAAGGGCTGAGGGATGGCTGCAGGGCAGGAGACAGCAGGGCTCGGGGAGCGGGCTGGCATCCATGCCCAGGGATGAGCTGGGATGGGGATCAAAGGACAGCGCCCTGGAGGGGCCACATGCAGGGCCTTGAGCACGGCTGCTACAGCAGCCACCCAGATCTGGGGTGTGTGGGGACCCCATGGCTTCTCAGAGACCCCCAGAACCCTCCTCGTGCCCCTTTAGCTCCCCACTCCCCCTCAGCAGGGCAGGGGTGGAGGGTCCCAGCCCTCACGGGGGGCTGTGGGACAGCCCAGCAGCTCTGTGCTGAGAGGAACCCCCTCTCTGGATGGACATTCCCCGGGGCAGCTTCGTGCTTGAGCCGTGGCCTCAGAATTCCAGCAGCTCCTCCACAGCTGGTGACCGACCCCCGGGAGGCTCCTCCAGGGCACAAACCTTGGCCACACCCAAGCTCCCGTCAGCTCTGTGCCCCACCAGGGATATCACCAACCCAGGGACCCGCCTGTTGGTGGCCTGGACCAGCCAAACTGCTCAGTTCTCGGCAGCAGAGCAGTGACACCGCCCCAAACCCTCTCCATCCGAAGGCAGAGGGAACGGAGGGGTCATGGCCACCAGCCCGAGGGGCCCTGGATGCACCTGCACCCCGTGAGATCCCAGCTTTCTGCCTCTGGAACACAAGGCAGCTGCGTTGTTGGGTTCTTCCTTCCCGTAGCTGGAATTTTGCTGAATGTTTTGACCTGGTTCTGCTGAAAACAGCTCCAGTCACCGTTAACAATTCCTCAGCTCGGGTTTGTCGGGGAGCTGTCGTTGCTGCTGCCTCCTGCGCCGGAGGGGAACAGCTCTGGAGAGCCCAGAGCTTCCCAAAGGCTGCTGCTCATGGGGAGAGGCCTCCAGAGGCAATTTCCGTGGGCTGCACTTGCCGGAGCCCGCTCCTGGCGTCTATTTTGCGCTGGGTTGTGCGATGCAATCCCAGGGAAAGAGCTCTCCCATTATCCCGCTGCCTGTCCCAGCCCATTCCCACCTCTCCTCAGGGACGCTGCCGGAGCTCAGGACAACACTCTGACACGGTGGGGTGGGATTTTGTGGGTTTTGGAGCCTCTCAGTGTGACACCATCAATTCAGGGATGGGAGAACCCAGCACAGTCTTTGCTGCTGCCCGGCCATTCCCACTCCTCCTGCCACAGTTGATATTTTCCCATCTCCAGCTCTGTGTCTTCCCATTTCCCGCATGGGGAGCAGGGGTTTCATTACCAGCAATGTCCTTTCCTGGCTGCCCTCGTATTTATGGCAGTCCTTCTTTTTTATAGCCAATTTTGCAGAGTGCCCAGCAGTTAGCTCAACTGCTTCCTTTCATTTCGGCATTATTGCCAATTTCCTGTTCCACGGCCTAAATTTATCACTTCTTTAATTGTTTGATAACTTCAGGAACCAGCTGAGAGCCACCCTGCCCTGTGCCAGCCCATTCCCTGGGGCAGGGCTCCACGCTCCCACCTCCAGCACGCCTCGGTGCGCTCTTGACACATCTCCACGAGGAAGATTCCAGCCTCGGTGCCATTCCCAGCCTCTCCCGGGTGCTTTTGGCCTCCTTTCTCTCAGTTTAATTTGCCCAGCCTAGTTCAGCATCCCTGCTTTGGTCCATTGCCAGCTTATCCTGAGAATCCTGGCAGTGTGTGAGGGGCTGCCTGGAGCTCTCCCTGCTGCAGGGTCACTGCTCAGAGCTGCAGCCTCAGCACATCCCAAAGCAGAGGCCAGGACTCAGTGGGAAGAGTCTCCTCAGGTGGGTTTTGGTCCATGACACCCCCTCGCTGCCTGACCTTGGGCTGAGTAGGGGATGGATTCTGTGGGGTTGGGACAGCCCAGACTTCCCAAAAATTGCTCCAGCCTGTGCTCCAAGTGCCACGGAATGAGTGCCACAGCATTTCCCAATTCAGCTGCTGAAGGCCTCGTGCCTGCTGAGCTCTGTGAGTCCCTGGGGACTCTGGGTACCTGCTGGGCACCAACAGCATCCTGGCTGCTGCTTCCAGCCCCTCAGGCCCGGCAGGGAGAGCTGCAGACCGGCCGTGGTGGCTCCTGCTCCAGCAAAAGATTTCCCTCCTGACTGCAGGCTTTGCTGGGAAGCTTCCAGCTTTTCTCCTCGGTGGGGTTGGAGCCGGCCTTGTGCTGCCCCCAGTGCTTGCTCTGGGTTTGTGGAGCTCCTTGCAGCCTTCTGGCACTGCCAGTTCGACTGCATTTGGATCCCTGCTCCCTCCCCGTGCCCGCAGCTCGGCTGGCTGGGGTTCCACGGGATCCCCGAGCCGTGCAGCCCCGGATCAGCCTCCTGGCGCTGGGTCTCATCCTGCTCCCAGTGCCCTTCCTCAGGTGCTGCAGCAGGCTCGGCTGTGGGACAGGATGGATGCCTGGAGCCCAACCCCAAGGCTGATCCCACAGCTTTTCCGTGTTTTCCACGTCATCCCATTCCGGGGGCCTGGCACGGAGGTTGTGTCTCCAGGAAGAGCAGTTTGAGGACATCAGAGTGCAGAGAGGTTCGGGCAGTGGGCAGAGGCACGGGTGCCCCGCAGACCACCCCACACTGGGTGACCCCTTCCAGGGGCTCCTCTCCACCCTGATCACAGCTCAGTGACACCAAACAAACACCGAGCCAAGACTTTCTGCTGGATAATGCCCAAACTTCCCAACACCCCAAGCATATCCTCCACTCCAGGGCAGCGATCACAGCGCCGAGGCTGCCAGAGCTCCAGGAGCTTGGCCAACACCCTCAGGCACAGGATGGGATTGTTGGGATTGTCCCAGGAGCTGGACTGGACCATCCTTGTGGGTCACCACAGGCTATTCCATGATTTATCAGCCCGGCTGTGCTGTCACAGAGGGGGTCGAGCATCCCAGCTGTGCATTCCAGGAGCACCACACCTCGTCCTGTCCAATCCTCATCCATCCATTGGGGGCTGGTCTGTTGTCCCTGTTGCTCCTTTGATGCATGAATTAAACGGGTCTGGGTGCTGTGCCCCATTTACACCTCCCTGTGTGAAATCCCTCAAACCCAGGGGGGAGCAGCCGCTCCTCATCTGAGGTCCTGCCCCAGCCGTTCCGTGTCTCCCGAAGCCACCCTGCTCCCGCAGTGCTGGAGGTGACGGCTCCCTTTGAAGGGGAATTCGGAGCCACAGAATTACCAGGGGGCTTCACGCCTTGCATTGTTAGCGCTTGTCAAATATTTATGAAAAAACAATCTGGGGATAATTAATTCAGCAGCAATGGCAAAGCCCCGGCTGAGATTTATTGGCTGGATATGATTGGAGCACGGACAGAGCTCTGCCAAGCCCAGCAAAGTGTGTCATCAATAATAGATTTGTCAATAGATGAAAACATCGGCAGATAAACTAGTCTTGAGTGCCACCTGGCCAGCACATCCCCGCAGCCGCCCATGGCCAGCTCCTGGCAAACAGCTCCCGGTGCCACCTTTCCCGGCTGGAATCCTGGGGACCAGCAAGAGCCACTGCACACAGCTGGGGACAAGGGACGAGACAGAGCTCCAGGGCGAGACTGGCAGTAAAGAGCCCCAGCGCTGGCCGCGTGCCATCATTCCTCCCTTTGGTGTCACCGCCCGTCCCCAGGGGAGCCCCGGCTCTGGGATTCATGGCACAAAGGCGACCTTGAGAGCGGGGAGGTCCGTGCCCTTTCCCTGAATAGCTCGGCGCCCGCGGGGTCCCGCTGACCCCAGCCCCTCCGCCCGGGGGCTGCGGGGTGCGGCCGGGGGCTGCGCACACTGAGCCCATTCACCGGGCAGAAAGGGGTCCTTGTTCCCTGCAGACAGAACCGCAGGGCCCCGAGCAGCTGCGGCGACGCGGGGCCACCCGGGCCACCAGCAGCCCCGGGGCACGAGCGGCCCGGTGGCTCCGGCGGGGCTGCGGCGGGAGCCACCCCGTGTCCCCGAGCCCGGCAGCTGCGGCAGGAGCACGGGCAGGGCCCCACAGCCTCCGGCTCCTCACCCGAGCCTGGGGAGCGTCACCCCATTCCCGGTGCGCCGGGCAGGGAACGCGTCCAAGCTGCTCCAGGGAATCCGTGCGGGGGAAGGTGACGGTCCCCGCGCTGGGGGGGCACAGGGCGGCACAGCCAGGACACAGCGGGATGGCTCAGCTGGGAGCAGGAGCGATGCTGGGGGAATGAATGGTGGGTGATGTCCCCTTCCAGCCTCTCCCCAGTGTTGCTCCCGCTCTGAAAATTCCCAATATCCCGCTTGCAGCTGTGCGTGGGGCACATTCCATGGGGCGGGAGGTGCTGGACTGGGCTGGACCCGGGGTCTGTGCCCGGCTGGGCAGCGCTGCCCCCTCTCCCCGCGGGCACCGAGGCTCCCCGGCCGGCCGGGTCGCTGGCTCAGGCTGCTCCTCATCCATCTGCTCTCCTGTCACATCCCCGTCTCCCTGATTATTTTAATGAGGATAATGATTCACACCTGGGCAATTCAAACCCGCTAACAATAACAATTTTAATTAGTTTCCACTACAAATCTGAAACGTCGTCATTAACATTTAAAACGCTCGCGATTGGCAGCTCCGTGGAAAGCCGGGGCTGGGTGGGAGCTGTGGGAGGGGTGGGCAGAGCTCCAGGGTGCAGGTGGGATGGGGAAAGTGCTGACGGGGTCAGGGCCAAGGAACCACACGCTGAGGGTGGCACTGAGCTGGTTCCTGCCAGCCCCGAGCCCACCACGGCGTGGGAGGGAATTGGATCTTCCCCGGCTCTTCAGTGGGTGTGGGCAGGGACCAGCACCTGGCTCTTGGTGGCACTTTGGTGGCACTTTGGTGCTCGCTGGGAGCTGCAGCCTTTGGGGACAGTGCAGGCAGGGGGTGCCCGTGGAGGGGACTCCCATCACCCGGGCAGGGACACCTCCCTGCTCCATGCCGGGCACGCAGAGCTCCAGGAGAAGGGGTCGTACCCCAGGGGCTCACCCCACTGCCCCAAGGCTTTCTCGAACCCCAGAAAGCATTTTCTCCCCCTAAAAAAGCATCACTACAGACTCCCCACAGCAGCCACGAGCACTGGGGGCAGCCTGTCTCGGTCCCACAGGCCCCCGTGTGCCCCTGGTGCCAGCCCTGCCAGGCAGCCCCACCCACCCCCCTGCCCTTGCCATCCCGCGGTGCCCGAGGAGCCCTGAAAGGTGGGGAACACCCTGAGGGGACCGGGCAGGGGTGCAAACACGATCCCCTCTCCCATGAGGTGTGAGACTGACGGGGGACGAAGTGTTGGTGCCCTGGAGACGGGGATTGGGAATTCCTGGAGACGGGCACTGGGAATGCGCAGGGTGCAGAGCGGGGTGAGCAGCCCTGGGTGGCACAGCCCGTGTGACATCATCACGTGGGGGCACACAGCGTTCCCTGTTCCATCCTTTATCCCAGGGCACAACCCCAGGGATACAGGGATGGGCTCGGGGTGTCCGAAGCCGTGTCTGGGGCTATGGGGGAGCTGCCACGGGGCCCTGCCACTGTCACCCGGCACACGCCGGGGTCCCTGCTATCCTCCTGCCTGCCCGCCCGGCTCCCCCGCAGCCTGGCACAAGCTCCGGATTCCCAGCGCTCGGTTTTCCTCCACTGGAGGCATCCGTGGCTCCAGCCATGGGCTCTCCCCTCCTGGCTCTCTCAGGCGTGCGCGGCTGGGGACCACGCTCCGGGAACTCGCTCCAGGCATGGCAGGGAACAAGGGGAAAACACAACAGCGATGCTGCTGCGGTCCAGCTGCTGCCAGTGGGGTGTGGGGGGTGCGTCCCCGAGGGTCCCACCTCGGCTGTCCCTCGATGCCAGCTCTGTCTTTGCGGAGCTGAGCCCTTCCAGCCTTCTCCAGCAGCTCCCGGCGCTGCCGCGCGCCCGTCCCTGGAGGAAGCTGGGGAAGAAACGATTCCACAGTGCCCAGCTCAGGCAACCTGGCAGCGATCACATCCGTCATTCAGCCCGGCCTGGCCTCCTGGGATGGGCTCAGCTTCAGCAGGAGGCTCTGGGATAAGGCCGGGCCAGGATGTGGGATGTGGGGTGGCACACGTGAGCCCCACGTGCGTCACCCCGGGAGCCTCTTCCCGAGGCAGCAGCAATGAGCAGCCGAGCTGAAGCTGTGGTTTCAGGGCAGCAGGGACCCAGCAGCCCCCTGAGGATGCCCCAGAGAGGGGGGAGCAGGCGGGGCTCCCGCCCACAGCATGCTGAGTGCTGTGGGGTGCGGGAGCTTGCTGGGTGTGGATGGACATGGTGGATGCTGGCCAGGGAAGGGTGACCCACAACCAGGGCAGTGACCTGGGGGTCACACTGGGAGCTGTTGGATGTCGTTCCTGGAGTTTGTCCAGATCTTTGAATGCAGCTGGAGGGAGCTGCCTGATTCCTGCCCTGCTGAGAGCTCTCGCCCGGCCTGGCAAGCCTGGGGAGCACCAGGGCTGGAGCTGCTGCCCTTGTCCCTGCCCTTCCATGTTTTTCAGGGACGTGAGGACTCCCCTGGAGCCTTGAAGGGCCCTGGGCTGGGGGTTGCTGCTGGCTCAGCAGGGCAGTGAGAGGCACCTGACCAGGAAGGGGACAGCGACCGTGTCCCCTCAGCAGCCCAAGGCCACCATCAGCCAGGACAGCCCCTGAGCCCTCACCTCAGCCCCCCACGCTGCTGGGGAAGGGCTGTGCTGGCAGACCCCAGTCCAGCCGCATCCCAGAGCCAGAGCTGTCCCTTCTGGCAGGGCGGGATCCTGCCCGGCTGCCCTCTGCCCTGGGACAGGGGAGGGCTGGGGACCTTTCCTGCCTCTCGTGCAAACAGAGCCACTGGGCAGTGAGGAACTGACCGCTGCATGTGGGCAGGGCTTGGGAAGGGGGGTCCTGCTGTCCCCCTGATCCTGCTTCCCTCTCCTCCTTCCCAGTTCCCCCCAGGCCCCCATGGCCAGGAGCAGGTGAGCCCAGCCCTTTGGCAGGCTTCGGGCAGGGTGGGCAGTTGTTCCCCCAAACCCCCCTGAGCCTCAGCACTACACAGGGGACCCCTGGGCACACTTGAGTGGCACTCAGGGCTTGAGACAGGGGGGTGGCATCGCTGCTGAGAGCCCTGGATCATCCGAGCAGCCAGAGCCTGGCCTAACCCAGGCTCAGCAGCTCCCGAGGGACAGAAAGCTTGAGAGAAGATTGCAGCCACCTCCCCTCCTTTCCCCAGCTCCACCGGCTGTTGTCTTAGTGTAAACAAGGTATTTAATATGCACAAGCACTCATTAGCATCTCCTGCTTCCAACGGCACCGTGTCTGCAGCTGGACTCGCGGGACGTGTCACAGGAAATCTCTACACACAACTTTTAATTACAGACAAATGGCTGGACACGTTGGCACTGCCAGCCCCCGGTGCCTCCTGCCAGCCCTGCTCTGTGCCCCCCCCCAGGAGCCCCTGGCCAGGATGGGGCTGCCTGGGCTGGGGGGGTCCCAGGGCAGTAGGGACTGAGGGGACACCGCGGGTGGTGGCGGCAGGGACCTGAGGTGCAGTGCCGGCCTCGCTGGGTCTCTGTGATGTGGAGCCAAGTGAAGGAGCCCCATCCCTATTTTTAGGATTTCTGGAGGATGTCAGGGGTGGCTGTGGTCCATGGCTTGGGGCCAGCGAGTGTTTGGGGAGGGCATCTTGAAGCAGGAGGCTGCAGAGGAAGGGCAGGGGGCTTCATCCATGTTACCTCCTGTGTCACAAGGGTTTGGGTCACCCTGCCAAGACCCCAGACACCCCTGACCCCCTTGGTGACTCCTCAGGGTCCTGTGGCTCATCATGACAAGGGGACAAGGCAAAACCTGGCCCTTTGCTGGGGTCAGAGGAAGGATCCCAGGATGGACCCTGCTGTCCCCAGAGGCAGCTGGGTGGGCCTGGAGGCCACTGCGCAGACGGTCACTGCTCGGCCATTGTTGCCCAAAATCAGAGGTGCTGGCCCAAACCGGACCCTCCAGCAGCCCAGTGCATTTCCAGAGCCCGGAGCTGCCCATCTAAGGTGGGCTGGACAGCCAAGCCCTGCTGGCTCCCTGCAGGGAGGAGCAGGGGGCAGAAAACCCACATCCCCCATGGTGGAGATGGCAGCCCTGGGCTGATCCAGCCTGATCTACAGCCAGGGATTGGGAACCAGGAATGTCCAGGGAGAAGGAGGATGGGACCCTGCACTGCCCAGCTGGAGCCAGCACAGAAATCCCCTCCTCTGATCCTGGTGCCAGGGCAGAGCCTGGCCCGGGGCGTGGGCAGAGGCATCCAACACTTCCCGTGGCACAAGGAAACCGTCGGAGCTCCAGGCCTGGTTCCTGATGCTGGGCTGGTGCAGAAAGCAACTGTCATTCCCTTCTGAGCTCTGGGCCATCCCTCAGCTCCAGCAGGCTCTGCCTGCTCTGGACAGACACTTTTGGGAGCTGATTTTGGGCAGATTTTCTTGCACAAGCGACTCACGGCTGACGGTTTCTCACTGGAGTTCCCTGGAGATCACTCGTGTGCAGAGGGAGGCAGGGTGGGCAGGGGCTCGCAGGCACCTTGCACACAACCTCAGGGCGTTCTGGGGGCTGCAGCCGAGGCTGTGGGGCACAGCCAACAGCTGGAACTGTGACCACATCTGCACCAGCCTGCGGCTGCATCCCTGGGGAGGGATTTATCCTCCTAGAACGCCTCATCCTGCAAAGCTTTGAGCAAAAGCCATTTGTTGGGGTTCCCTGTGGCACGGAAATGCCCGTGCTGGGGTGGGCAGCAGGCACAGAGCAGCAGCTGCCCAGGAGCTGGGAGGACGCTCTGCTCACTCCAGCACCAGCCTCCCATCCCAGTACATCCCGGCCAAGCTGTGTGGGGTTTCCGGGAAGAACCAGCTCATTCTCAGGGACTTTGGGCATCTCTGGGGTGCAGGAACACCCTGGAGGAAGAGCTGGCTCGATCACAGGGAGTTTGGGCATCTCTGTGGTGCATGGGGCAGCTATGGCTTCCCCTGTTCCCTTGGAGGGGCCAAAGAGAGACCAAATTTAGGAAGCTGGGCTGGATTTCAGGGGTAGCTGTGGCTTCCCCTGTTCCCTTGGTGGGGCCAGAGAGAACAAATTTATGGGGCTGGGCTGGATTTCAGGCGTCCACAGCCCTACAGGGTCACAGACGACCCCCCGAGCAGCCATGTCACACCCTAAACCCCCACATCGCCCCAGCCTGTGAGGGTACCTGTGCCTCGCCCAGACCGCAGAGGACATTCCCAGCTCCTCCTGCTGCTCCTCATCCCCCTGCTCCTCCTCCCGGGCCGGGCTGAGCGCTGCTGGCACCGCTTTGCTGCATCCTCCCCTGGGACCAGCCAGCCAGGCGCGGGCAGAGCTGCTCTGCAGCCCGGGGGTCACCGGAGGTGAGCACAGAGGTGACGCGAGCCCGTGTGTCCTCTCCTCCTGACGCATCCCGGCTGCCCTCCCCTTCCCTGCTGCCCTCCCCTGACTGCCAGGCGCGCTGGGATGCCCTGGAATCGGCAGAGATGCGGGATAAAGGGATCCCGCCCATCCTCCTGCTCCTTCCCCGCTCCGGCTGATGTCCCTCCAACCACGCTGGCCCCGCCGATCCTCCCTGCCAGCCACAGCCCCAAACCAGCTGCCTTAAAATAACTCTCCAAAAACGCCCAGCCTGGCTTGGCAAAGGGCTGGGAATGAGCAGAAGGAGCCGGGAGCAGCAGCCTGGGATCCCCCGTGCCCTCCTGGCTGCCCAGATGGGTGCGTACGGGCCGAGGAAGCACGGATTTATGGAAAGCCTGGGAATTGTGCAGCACCGCGGGCTGGGAGCTGCCACTGCCTCCCCACAGGGCTGGCACCGGGGCCACGTGGCCACAGCTGTACCAGGGGGACACCTCTCCAAGGGACCACGGTCCCCATCCCTGGGGAAAGGCACCGAGGGGACATGAGCCGGCCTGGCAGGAGGTGGGATCAGGGAGGTGGGGATGGCTTTGGCAGGTTCGGGGGAAGCACAGAAGGATGTGAACTGTCCCAGCCCCGAGGATGAGGAAAGCCAGGCTGGAAAAGCTTTCCCGGAGATGCTGCGCTGGGGAAACCAGCAGGATTTCCACCTGGAATGGGGAAATTGCGAGAGGGAGGGCTGGGTGGAGGGTCTCAGGCAGGGCAGGGGGTGACAAGAAGTGCTCCGTGGCTCTCTCCATGGCAACTGCCAGGCTGGGAGGAGGATTAAGGGATACACTTTGGCTGTGCTGATCCTAAGCCACTGCCTGAGGGGCTGGGAGCACCGTGGGTGTCCCTGTGCCTCTGTGCGCCTTCCACCAGTGGGCTGGAGGGGCAGCCAGCTGCTGCCTGCATCCCAACATCTGCCCTGGCAGCAGAGACAGTGCTGGTTTGGGGGACAAAAACCCCCCCAGCGCCTCCCAGATCCCAGCAGCTGCGCATGACCTGCCTCAAGCCCACCCTCAGGGCATCCCCAACACCAAACCCCCCCACGGGGCACCCCGGTGCCCCCAGATGAGCCCCTGCCCTGATGGGGATGAGCCTCCTGCTTCCTGGAATCCTTCCTTGGCTTCCTGGGGTCTCGCTGAGGCCGCCGAGCTCCTCAAGGGGAAAACTCCTCTCTGGGGAGGTGTTTTTGGGCTTCCGTGCTGCTCCCAGCACTTGGGGGTCTCTCCCAGCCTGCCTGTCCCCTCGGTCGGTGCCAGGGGGGTGTGTGTATCCAGAGGTGAGCCTGTCACGTGGACTCCACGCAGGAGCAGAGGTGTCAGAGCCAGGCAGGGAGTGCCTCCCTCGCCCCACGTCACCACCACTGGTGACCTGGATTCCTCCCTGAGCCACGAGCCGGTGACCTCAGCCATAAACAAAGGAGTGGAATCAAACCAGGGCAAGATAGATGCCTGCTTTATAGGCTTTTTAAAAGCTTTCGACTCATTCTGGCAGGCAGGACTAACCTTAAATTGCCGTGTGATGGAACCGTGGGGAGGAAATCTGGCAACGTCGATGCCGCGCACCGATCCATCGAGAGCGGGATAAAAATAAACACCATGGAAAGGGGCCCTGGGGCTGGCAGGGGGAGCTGCACCCCACAGTTAACCCCTGCACCCCAACTCTGCACCCTGCCTTTGCCCCCTCCATGCAGCAGGGATCAGCAGGAGGGGGCCTGGGGGCTGACATCTCTCCCTTACAGGATTTTCCGGTGGAAATGTCCTTGGCTGGGATCCCAGTGCTGCGCCTGGGCCTCTGCACAGCCCCCTGGGACTCACGGCAGATTGGCTTCCCTGGCAAGGTTTCGAAAATAGACCTGGGGTTAAGGTCCTGCTGGGAGGAGGGAGGGGGAATATCCCTAAATGGATCTGGGATGTTCCAAAGCAGTGAACGAGCCAGCTGAGCTCATCTTCTGCCAGGGGGTGCAGCACCAGGAGCATCTCCCAGTGCCCACCCGGGATCTGGCTGGGAGAGAGGGGCTGGATGTGGGAAAGGCAGGTGGAAACCCCATCCCAGGAGCCATCCTGGCTGTGTGAGAGGGGCGGGATGGCAGCAGCACCTGGGATCTTCCCATCTCCCCCCTCCCTCCCCGCCCCAGGAGAAGGGACCTGCTCTCTGCTGCAGCCTCGGGGCACAAGCCCTGTGTGATGCCACCAGATCCCAGCTGCCCTCGGCACCCAGGGGTGACATCCCGGGAGCATCCATGCATCCCTGCACTCGGGAGAAGGGGCTGGGAGCTGCCAGGAGCTGGGTGCTGAGGGGGCACAGCGCTTCCCCAGCACGCGGCACTTGCTGGGGGACGCAGGAGCGGGGCGGAGGCGCAGTCCTGGCACTGCTGCCCTGAGCCCTGGGGACACGGGGCAGGCAGAGCCCCGTGCCAGCCCGCTCCTCCTGCCTCAGCGCAGAGCATCTGTGACATCAGACGCTGCAGCTCCGATCGGGAGGGCTTTGAAGCGGCTCCTAATGCATTTCTAATTCCTGCTTATCGCCGGAGCCTGTCGGAGCTGCTCTCCCAGCCCCTCTGCAGCGCTCTCACAGCAACAGCTCAGCTTTGCAGCCGGGGGTTTGCCTGGAAAACCTCTCCACATCCCCCTGCCCCACCGAGGGGGAAGCTCCCACCGCGGCAGCTCCCTGCCTGGCCCTCTCCCACTCCCTGGATCTCCTGGCACGGGTTGAGATGAAGTTCTGGTCCCTGCCAGGCTCTGATGGCATCTCTGGGCAGGTGTCCCTGTGTTCCCTCTCTTCCACAGGCCTAGGAGTTGTAGGATGAACCCTGTGACCCCTCCCCGACCCCAGAGTCCCCGAGAGACCTTCTGGAGGTGACAAAAAGTCCTCGAAGGAGAGGACAAGTGAAGCAGCACCTCTGCCGGAGGCTGTGGGGCAGGGAGACGGATCCCAGCCCTTTTCCCTCCGGTTCCGGCTCTGGAAGGGCGGTGGAAGGAGCATCCCTGGCATCCCTCACCCGCCGGCGCTGCGGGGTGAGGAGCTGGGGGGGGAAATGGCTCGGTGCAAAGTGCTCCGAGGCTGCGGTGGGGAGTGCCCTCTGCTCCGCGCAGAGAGCTGTCATTAGCGCTAATGGCTCTTTGCTGGGGATATTCAAACAGCGCCCGCTCCATTTCCATTGCAAATCCCCCCCCTCCCCTTCCCCGCCGCTCCGGGAGGGACACAAAGGCTCCGGTCCCGCCCGGCTGGGGCTGCTCGGGGACCCTCGAGCTGAGCCAGCCAGGGGTGTTCGCACAGCAAAGGGCCCCAGCAGCCGCTCCACCAGCTCCAAAAAACTCCAAAAGCTCCCTTGTGCCAGGAGCAGAGGGACCCGGGTAGAAAGCGGGGAGAGGGACAGGGACAGGGACAGCCCGACGAGGCCACGGGGAGCAGGAGCTGGCAGCGTGGGAGTGCAGAGCATCTCCTGCATCCCGAGGGATGGATGGCTCGGGGCTGGCTCCGTGGGCACCCAGCCCACCTGGCACCGGCGGCTCGGTTTGCATTTCAGGGATTCACGGAAAATGAGAGTGGGTTTATTTTTTTTTTTTTTTCTTTCCCCTTAGTAAGCACGGAGTTTATGTGAGTTGAAAATTGACTCGATAAATATTTCAGGCGGCGTTTTAACGGCGTGTGCGGGCTTCAAAGGCTCTGAGGGGAGCAGCTCCAGCCAGCCAGGCACTGAATCACCTTGGCCAGAGCACGGCGCGGCCCGAGCTATGACACTGCTCCCGGGGGAGCTGCTCCTCCCGCTGCCCGGCTGGGATAAAAGCCTCTTTCCCTGCGAGCTGGGAGGGATGGGAGCTGGGATCCGCATCCCTGACATGCCACACGCACCGGGGAGGATGCTGAGCTGGGAATTTGCAGCATGGGGAGCGTGCACGGCGGGATCTGCCTTCCCTGGGATGCCTCATGCGGGCGAGGTCCCGGCAGGGGCGTTTGGGAGGACGAGGAGCGCTGAGTGCTGCTGTGGGTGCTGCGGATCCAGGATCCAGCCTGGTGCTCCCTGGTGCTGCAGAATGAGCTGAGCAGCGGCAGGGGAGGGTTCAAAGCCCCAGGGGAATCCTCCTCCTCCTCCCTTCTGCTGGGGAGAGGGAGGCAATTCCCGCTTGCAGAGCCCTCCCCATCCGCCGATGCTCCGAAATGGCCCCGCGGGCATCCTGCCAGGCAGGGCTGGCTTGGCCGGCTCGGGCTCTGCAGCTCCCGGCACCGCTCACGTCCCCAGCCCAGCCGGGCACAGCCAGCCCGGCGACAACAGCAGGGATCTCCTTTGGGCACCTGACCCCGCTGTGACCCCCTGCAGACCCTCTGTCCCCCTTCCCTGCCCGTCTTCCCAGAGCCCAGCAGAGCTGGAAATGCTCACAGCCAGCCAGACAAGTGGAAACCACTCCTCTGCATTTGGAAATTAAACGGGAGCTTTAAATATTGCTGAAGCCAATCGATGGCGTGGGCAGCAGCCCAGCGTGGCCCTTGCCAAGAGCTGTCCGGCACGGAGAGGGCTCAGCCACGGCCCCACAGCGTCCCCAGCCCCATTCCCCTTGTCCAGTGCCTCCCACATCCTCCCTGGTGACGGCGAGGGTGGCCCTGGTCCGTGGGCATCGCTGCCCCGGTGCCGATCGGTTACAGATCCGCGGGCGGGCGGGGGGCAGGGAGCCGTGCTCTGGGATTAGAGCAGTTTGCTCTGGGATTAGAGCACTGTTTAGCCATGGCACAGCGCAGGAACCCCGCTCTGCCTCACTGAGCTCCCCGGGATTAAGACTTTGTTTCAAGGGATTAGGGCGATTAGGAGTGGGGGGGGTGCTGTGGGATGCGGGGCTGCTTCGCTGGTGCCACACAGCAAACAGGCACCGAGCCAAGAGCGGGGCTGGGGGGCTCCAGAGGTGCCCCAAAATTGTGCTCCCATCTCTGAGGGCTGCTGGTCCCTCACGGGTCCATGCCCAGGGTGTCAGGGCCACGCAGAGAGCTACAGGAGACACACCCTGCCCAATCTCCCCACCCAAAGAGGGTGGGATCCAGCCTCTTTGATGGGATCCAGCCCCCTTGGAAGGATTCTGCCCCCATGGTGGGTTCCAGCCCTCTCAGTGGGATCCGGCCCCCTCGGTGGGATCCAGCCCCCTCAGTGGGATCCAGCTCCCTCAGTGGGATCCAGGCCCCTCACTGGGATCCAGCTCCCTTGGTGGGATCCAGCCCCCTCAGTGGGATCCAGCCCCCTCGGCGGGATCCAGCCCCCTCAGTGGGATCCAGCCCCCTCAGTGGGATCCAGCCCCCTCGGTGGGATCCAGGCCCCTTGGTGGGATGCAAACCCACCTCGTGTGGTACAAGCCTGGCCTGCCCCCACCTTCCCCATCCTCACAACTCAGCCTTTCCCCCGTTCCTGCACACCCTTGGCCACAGACCCATAGAGCAGGCAGGGAGCAGGGGCAGCATATGGGAAGATCATGGAGGACAGGGAAATGTGGAAAAAAATGGCATCATGAGCTGTCCCCAAGTCCCCACAGCCAGCAGGGACCTCTCATCCCTGACAGATGGACCAGCAGCTGCTGGCCCTGGGAGCCTCTGTGCCACCCTGGCCCCTCACAGCAGCAGTCTGGGGGGACAGGAGGTGCCAGCACAGCAGCTCCTGGCTGGCCCCAGGTGAGGATGCAGGTGTCCTGCCAGTGCCCTGCTCCCCAGGTGTCCCCAGCTCCTCTCTGGAGCACCGCGCTGGGGTAGGAACTGCTGGAGCTCAGCTGGGCTGGGAGCGGGGGAATGGCTCTGACCTCTGCAGTGCAGGAGTGAAGCTAAAATGGCAAATCCTACCCAAGGTTAGAGGCTGGAATTGCCAAGGAACAGCAGCTGGAATTGCCAAGGAACAGGAGTTGGGATAGCCAAGGAACAGCAGCTGGAATTGCCAAGGAACAGGAGTTGGAATTGCCAAGGAACAGGAGCTGGGATAGCCAAGGAACAGGAGCTGGAATTGCCAAGGAACAGGAGCTGGGATAGCCAAGGACCAGCAGCTGGAATTGCCAAGGAACAGGAGCTGGGATAGCCAAGGACCGGCAGCTGGAATTGCCAAGGAATGGCAGCTGGAATTTCCAAGGAACAGCAGCTGGAGGCTTCAGCCCCGGCTCTCTGGTTGCTCCAGAGCTGGGGACACTGGCAGCATCCCAGGGCCCTGGTGGCAGTGCCAGGGACACTTGCCAGGCTCCCACATCCCAGTGCTCATCCCCCGCTTTCCGCACTGTGCTGCGGCCCAGCTCCCTGACCTGATCCAGCCACGAGGACTTGGATCTGCTCCTGGCAAAGCCCCACCAGGGAATGGAGCCGGGCATGCAGGGGGACCCCATCCTGCAGCTCCTCATGGCTGAGGCTCCCTGGCCAGTGCAGCGGAGCTCGGGGGGGCTGTAGGGAGGGGAGCAGCCCCCAGGCCTCTGCTCCAAGATCCCACAGTCACATCTGTCCTTATCAGCTCAGAGGGACACAGAGCCCTTTGCTCAGGTCCCTCTTTTTCCCCCCTCAGACCCTGGGCTGATCTTACCTGGTGGTGGCAATCATGGAATCATGGAATGGTTTGGGTTGGAAGGAACCTGAAAGCTCATCCCATCCCACCCCTGCCATGGGCAGGGACACCTCCCACTGTCCCAGGCTGCTCCGAGCCCCGTCCAGCCTGGCCTTGGGCACTGCCAGGGATCCAGGAGCAGCCACGGCTTCTGTGGGCACCCTGTGCCAGGGCCTCCCCACCCTCACAGGAGGAATTTCATCCCAGTCTCCCATCTAACCCTACTCTCTGTCACTTTGAAGCCATTCCCCCTTATCCTATGAGCCTTTCCACGGATGGACCCTTGGGCAGTGCCCAGCTCCCGTGTGCCAGCCACGGGCATTCGCACAGGGACAATTTGCATCCAGGGAGATTTTCTCCTTTACAAAGGAAATATGTCAGTGCTGCTTTGGGCACGGGCACACTCAGACCTTCAGAAACCTGGGACATCAGCTCTTTCCTGGCCATGTGCTGGTGCCTGGCTCCTGCTGAGTGCCAGCCCATTCCCAACTGACTCTTTGGGAGAGGAGCAGGCAGCACTGGGACTGGCCGTGCTGGGAGAGAGGGGATTTGCAGCTCTGGGGTTGAGCTGGGGATTGCAGAGGAGGGTTAGGGGGTTACTGCCTGGGGCTGGGGTGAGCGGGGATGGTTCCCATCCTTTCCCCTCCTCCAGCCCGTGAGGAGAGCAGGATTTGAAATCCTTTTCCCCTGCTCGCTCCCTCTGAGCTGGCGCTGTGCTGGAGCGGTTTGATGTGGAGGAGAGACAAATGAGTGACTCACACACACTTGGGGAGGATAAAAATACTCGGGCCCCATGTGTCCCACCCGTGTGGGGTGGCCGGGAACGCTGCAGGTGCCATCCCTTCTCCCACAGCAAAGCCAGGACAAATGCTCAGGGAACTCAGCTGCCGGTGCTGCTCTTAACCCAGGCAGCTCCGACTCTGCTTCCTGGGACTGACAAAGATCAGGGACCACGTGCCCTGGGGATCAGGTGGACTTTGCGTCCTTCAGCAGGCAGAGGATGGCACAGCTGTGGCAATAAACCCGGTGCCAGCACGTGGGGAGCACCAAGCCGGGGTCACCGGCAGTGGCAGCAGCGGCGTGGGCACTCAGGTTGTACCCAAGGTGTGGCCACAGGGCAGGATTTGCTCTCCTCTGGCCTCTGGAGGGGTGGCACAGCCCTTCTGGGCACTGCCAGCACGGTGCACCCAGCTTTCAATGCCTCTCCTTAGTGTGCCACGTGCAAGGGTCACGCCAGAATTCCCCGTAATTCCCTCACTTCCCTCTTCCCAGGGGGAGGAAGGAGGTTTGAAAGCAGGGCCTTGACTTCACCTCTCTTGCCTTTTTCAGTGTTATTTTTGAAGCCAGGACATTTTGCAGGGTTTTTCCCTGATTTTTGGATGCTTTCTGACACAAGAATGCTGTGTTGGTGAGGGCACACACTGCCAGGAACGCGCAGGGATGATCCGTGCCCATCTCTCCTCTTCCTGGGGACCATCCTGCCGGGCTGAAGGGTGACAGGTGTCCCACGGCCTCGCAGAGCTGCTGATGAGGATGCTGGTGACAGAGCTGGGAGGGGACATCACCCAAATGTCCCTGGAGGCTGGCGTGGCACTGCCACACGGCAGGAGCGCAGAGGGCATGGAGGGCTGTGCCTGGGGATGCTTTGTGCAGGTCCCAGGGAACCTGTGCCGTGACCTGCAACCCCTTGAGAGGCAGCGATCAGTGCTGGGATGTGGGAAAAACATGAGGAATGGTGAGGAAAATGGAAAAAAATGGGCAAAAAGAGAAGAAAACCCCTTGGGTGAAGGTTTCCACCACACAGCCCGAGGGCGTGGTGGGGACTGATCCTCTGCTTCCTTCCCGCTGCTGCCCCTTCCATGGATCCACAGGTGTCCCCACGGCACCCTCAGGCACAGCATCCAATTCCCGATGGCTTCCCCGGGCTCACAGCAGGGGGAATGGGGGCAGTGGAAATGCGGGGACGGGGTCTGGGTGCACCCAGCCTCATCCCCCACGTCCTGGGTGTTCCCTGGTGATTTTCCGGGAAGGGGGAGAACCACCTCGCTTTGCCCAGGAGCCTCTCCTGGTTTGGGTGAGATCTCAGCTCCCTTCAGGCTCTGCAGGGTCCTGCCCACTCCCCTCAGAGCTTCCTTCTGCATCCCCGACCTGCAGGTGCCCACCTCGGGATTTTTTTTGTGAGCAGCTTTGACACTCAGGAGGCTCCAGAGGGTTTTGGATCAGGCAGGGGCAGAGGGGAAGTGCTCCCAGCGGGATGTGAGCACCCCAAAGGGAAGGGGCCCAGCGTGGCCCACCGGAGCCACCCCGGTGCCAGCGCTGCAGAAACGGCGCTCCCGTCACCTGGCAGGCTCCGGAGATCACGTTCCTGGCATTTCGCTGGCAGCTGAAGCGCAGGAGCCCGGCTCTGGCAGGGATCCCAGCACTCTGCGCTTTCCTGGTAGCGGGGTGGGAGCTGCCACGGCTGGGCGGGGGCTGCGGGAGAAGGAGGAGGAGGATGCTCCTGCCGGGATGCAGCCCCGGGAGCCGGCTGGCGTGGGAGAGGGTGGGAAGCCAGCGCGGGCGGAAAGCAGGGTGGGAAAGCGAGGCAGGATTCCAGGGGGAGCAGGGTGAGGTGAGGTGGGAGCCCCGCTGCAGTCGGGCTTGGGGCCGTGCCCAGCTCGGGCGCCTCGGCAGGTGCAAATCCCACTCCCTCCGCTCTCCCGCGTGGATCCGGGCGCTCCTCTGCTCCCGGCGGCGAGCGGGACCCAGCAGGGGCGGTTCGTCACCCTCCGCACCCCGTGACAGCGAGCAGGAACGCGCTGCTCACCCCCAGCGCACCCAGGGGACCCCACTGCCGGCGGGAGTCCCGGCATTTTGCGTGACCCCTCTCTTGGGGGGACTCTCCCCGCTGCTGCCCTGGTTATACTGGGACGACTGGACAGTGGTGGGACAGCGTCGGACCGGGGGAATTGCCTTGCAGAACTGAGCCAGTTAAAACATACAATAAAAAAGGACTATTTTTAGGCAGGATTCGCTCCTGGATCGGGATCTGACCCCCTGGAAGTCCGCGTGGCTGTGCCAGCCGTGCTGGGTGGCACCGCGGCAGCACTGAGGGGGGTGGGACGGGGCCCCCTGAGCTGGCAGGACACACACCAGGACACAGGGACACCTCCCGGGGGGAGGTTTGCAGCCTGCCCAAGGCAGCGGGAGCGCCGGGAGGGGCAGAGCCACCGCATCCCTATTCCTGCGTGGAATCCCCGATTCCTGCGTGGCCACGGGATCACAGCGTGGTTTGGGAAGGAGCCTTAAAGATCGTTTCCATCCGAAGGCTGCCCTGGGCAGGTGATCCTGCCGTGCTGACTCACGGCAATGCAGACATGAGTCAGTTGGGAGAAAAAACCGCTCCTTCTCCCTCTTCCCTTTGCAGAATCCCTTCCTCCCTGGATCTCTCCCTGCTGAGCTCTCTGCTCCACAGCCTCCCCACAGCCAGGGCCAGCACAGGGATGGAGTGGGACTGTTTATTCCCGGGGGAAATGGGAATTCCCCGCAAATGGGAGCGTTTCTTTTCCCTAGGGCTCTACCAGCACCAACACCCCCATCACTGTTCCTATTTCTTCCTGACACATTTATCTGATTTTTCATGGGAATTTCAGCCCACCTTGGGCTTTCTCAGCCCCCAGCAGCTGCTCTCCCCTTCCCTCAGGTTTGCAGGGATGCTAAACCTCCCTTCCTACTGCTCCTGCATATTTCTTCTCCAAATCCCGGGCTCAGTTTGGCAGGAACAGCCAGCACTGCTTGTTCCCAGCTCGAACTCTCAGCTGGGCGATGAAATAGGGTGGCTTGGATTGGCCTGTGCTGGGCTAAGGGCTGCTGGCTCCTCATCCCTGTTTTCTGCTCTGCCAGGCTCCTGTGTCAGCTGCGAATATCAGCAGCAGGATTGGGGATTTATTTCCAGCCCGCTGCTGAAAGTGCGGCCCAGCCAGGAGCAGCACAGGGCTCCACATCCGCCAGGGAAATCTCCAGCGGGAGCATTCCGGGGTGGATTCACGAGTGGAGGGGACCTGCCACGAGCTGCTTGGGCACTGCGGGGTGAGCTGGCTGCCTGTGGGGCTGGAAATGCCCCCTGGCACTGCAGGAGCCCCGAGGGGTGTTCATCCCGCTCCAGCAGCGGCACAACCAGTCCGGCAGCACCGGTGGAGGGTGCAGCAGGGAGCAGGAAACTGCCCTCGAATGAGCCCACCCGGTGAATCAGAGCCTTTCCTAACGCTGGCTATTCAGCCCCGGAACAAACATGCCAAAGGAACAGCTCAGAACCTGCCGTGTGGCACCCACTGATTGCGGCGCGCTGATCCCGAGAGAGATCCCAGCGGGAAGCATCTCACCTGCTCCCTGCCCATGGGAAAACCTCCACACGGCCAGGGGATACCCTTCCAGGCTTTTCAGGGTCGAGCTGTACCCCAGAAGGAGCCAGGCTGGTCCTCACCGTGCCACACTTCAGGATCGTGGCTGGCGGAGGAAGAGAAAACGTAATCCTGCTTTTTTCCCCTCATGTCCATTATATCCGACATGAGGCAGCAGGAAGAGTGGATGACTCAGTCCTGTGCAATGCAGCTCCTCTGCGGCGGCTTCCTGGGGCTCGAGGATTGCCACGGGCTCAGGGTCCAACCTTGCTTTCCTCCCTTCGGATAAATTCCTTCCCAGCAGGAAATGTGGGATCTTCCCGGCTTGGATTCCCTTGGGCAACCTGCTCGTCCTGCTGGGGGTGGGGTGAGCTCGTGGGGCCCCCCAGGTTTAGCAAACACAGGATCAGGACAGGAAAGCCTGAATCCATGGGGAAAGGGGGAGGAGGGGTCACTTTTGGGGTGCAAGAGCCTCTGCAGCTTTCGGGGGGGCTCTGGGTCATGGAATCATGGAATGGTTGGGATGGAAAGGACCTTAAATCTCATCTCATCCCACCCCTGCCATGGGCAGGGACACCTCCCACTGTCCCAGGCTGCTCCAAGCCCCATCCAGCCTGGCCTTGGGCACTGCCAGGGATCCAGGGGCAGCCACAGCTGCTCTGGGCACCCTGTGCCAGGGCCTCCCCACCCTCCCAGGGAGGAATTCCTTCCCAATATCCCATCCATCCCTGTCCTCTGGCAGTGGGAAGCCATTCCCTGTGTCCTGTCCCTCCATCCCTTGTCCCCAGTCCCTCTCCAGCTCTCCTGGAGCCCCTTTAGGCCCTGCAAGGGGCTCTGAGCTCTTCCTGGAGCCTTCTCCTCTCCAGGTGAGCACCCCCAGCTCTCCCAGCCTGGCTCCAGAGCAGAGGGGCTCCAGCCCTGGGAGCAGCTCCGTGGCCTCCTCTGGGCTCTCTCCAGCAGCTCCACATCCTTCTGGAGACACCAGAGCTGGAGGCAGCTCTGCAGGGGGGTGGGCGCTGCTCACGGGGTGCTGCTGCAGGGGGCTGTGGGTGCAGCTGTGGGTGCTGCAGGGGGCTGTGGGTGCTCTGGTGCTGACAGGACACACACAGAGCTCAGGGGCTGCTGGCTGTGGGAATGGGAGCAGGTTTCTCCATGGGCTCTGGGAGCAGGTTTCTCCATGGGCTCTGGGAGCAGGTCTCTCCATGGGTCTGGCCCGGAGTGCGGCAGCGTTTTCATGCACTGATAATCTGTAAAAACAGGGTGAAAAATCTCTCCTGCATTGTTGTCAAGTTTCAAATCTCCAAAGAGTTGGAACAGAGACAAAGCTCTTCTGGTTTGCTCCTTTTCCATGGCTCCGGATTCGGGCTGAGTGGGCAGATCTCTGCGGAGCCAGGCAGGCAGGGAGCTGCGAGATGTTTTCTAGTTTCGTGCTCTTTACGCTGTAATGTCTCCTCCAGGATCTCGGGTTTTCATTTTGGGGGATGAGAGGCAGCGTGTGGCCCATTGCTCCCCGTCACATCCTGTCCCTGAGCTCCCAGGTGCTGCCCTGAGCCAGGGGAGCTGAAGGGAGCAGCTTCCCATAGCTCCTGAGGCACTGCCTGCCTGGAGACCAGAGGAATTTGAGTCCATATGGAGCATCCTGGGGAGTCCAGGAGCTTCCAGAGGGGGAGCAAACCTTGCTCCTTAGGGGCACTTCGATGAGTGCTGCTCAGGGGAGGGGCCGAGCCTGCAGGACATCTGGGGACAGGGGAGCTGCCCGTGACCTCCTGCTCAGACAGGACACTGATGGCCACCCTGGGGAGGTGCCACCACCACCCAGACCTGGGGATACCTCGTGCAGGGTGATGGAGGCTCAGGAGCACCTCCCCACCATCCTCATCCCTCCCTCCAGAGCTGGACAGGCTGCTCTGATGTCCCCGTCCCCACCCCACAGCAACGCCTCTGCCGTGGTCCCCTCAACTCCCCCATCCGCCCAGCAATGTCCCCCGTCCCCAGCAGTGTCCCCCCACCCCTCTGCCAGCAGCTCCGTAGCCTTGCCGATGCCTTTTCCCCCCGGTCTGGCAATTCCGCTGCCCTCCTGGGGAGGTGGCAGAGAAGGATGTCACCCCCCCTTGGGGTTTTCCTCGCCTGTCTCCCCGGGATCTGTGCCTCCCACTGTGTCTGGAGGCAGTGTGGGGAGCTGCCAGCAGGGCTGAGCTGCCTGGGCACCCATCCCAGCTCCGAGGAGCACTGGGTCACGCCGCAGGAATTATTCCTGTTCCCGAGCGTGCGGGAGGTGCCCGGCTCCGCTCGGGGTGGCTCTGGCTCCCTGCTGGCAGGTGGCCCAGCTGGGGTTTGCTGCCAGCCATGAGGGGAGGGTATTTTTAGCTGTCCCCTCCCTCTGGCTGTGGGCGGTGTGTGGCATTTATTTGTCGTGGAAGTATCTGAAGCTGGGGTGGCAGGTGGCACGAGTGGCGGCACGGAGCTCGCACGGGCTCAGGGCACCACCCTGACCCCAAAATCCCTGCCCGTTGGGGTGGCCCCACGGGCTCCCCGCCTCATCCCGAGCCCAGGGCTCTGCCCAGGTCAGAGGGAAGCTGCATGGCTGGAATGCAAGAGACCCAATGAGTGGCTGCAGGCAGAGCAGAGGTGAACTCCCAGGGTCACAAATCATGCAATCATGGAATGGTTTGGGTTGGAAGGGAACTTGAAAACAGTCTCATTCCAACCTTCTGCCACGGCAGGGATGCCACCCACTAGCCCAGGTACTCAGGGCCTCACCCAGTCTGGCCAGCACAGGTAAATCCATGGAAGCCGTGCTCAGGCTCTGTGTGGAAGCATTTGTGTGCCCTGCCCCCGGGAGCTGCCTCCTCCTTCTCCGCTCCATGTGCCCATGCCCAAACTGGACCCACTTTTTCTCCTGCCAGTCCCTTGACTCAGCTCCTGCTCCTCCCAGGCTCCCAGCCTGTCCTGCCACTCCGTGCCTGCACACGAATCTCCGTGCAGAAAACGCCTTGTAGCCGCGAAATGATGCCCTGCAGGAAAATGTTACCCAGCCTGTCAGGTGCCTTTCCCAAAGCTCCGCAGGCTGCCGGAGCCTCCCTGGCACACAGAATCCTCCCTGCAAGGATCACGCATTCCCTGGCACGGGGGAGAGCCCTGCTGGAGGCAGCTCCGGGATGGGCTGGGCACGAGCGGGAATGTTGTGCCTGCACGTGGAGTCCCCTCTGGTGCGGGGGACAAGCCGGGGGATGCAGGTGGTGATTCCAGCTTCATCCCTTGCGTGGATGTCACACCTCGGATCCACACGTGCTGCTCCCGTGTCCCTGCAGGGGCTGATTCCCTGGGAGCATCCCGAGGTGTGGCATGGCAGAGCCAGAATTCCAGCAGCTGGCAGTGGGCCAGGTTTGCTGCTGCAGCTCCTTGGGCTGGCATCAGGAACCCAGAGCAGAGGCACAGGGAGTGTTCCTGGCGTTATTCCCGGCTGTGGGAACTGCTCAGTGGGAGTGGAGCGCGGGGACAAAACAGAGCCTGGGGAAGCAGCTGCCAAAATGAACCTTGGTGACATCTCCCCAGGCTGAACAGGAAGGAGTTCCCATGGGATTGCTGCCCTGGACCCTCTGCGGCTCATCCCTGATAACATCACGGAATCACGGAATGGTTTGGGTTGGAAGGGACCTTAAAGCTCATCCCATTCCACCCCTGCCATGGGCAGGGACACCTCCCACTATCCCAGGCTGCTCTGAGCCCTGTCCCTTGCACACCTCTGTGTCACTCGTGTGTCTCGCTGTGTCCGTGGGCCTCTTCCCCGCAGCGACACGGCTCTGGGAATGCCCAGCCATGGAAAACCCCCCGGAAGGAAAAACCCCCTGTGCAGAGAGCAGCCAGGGGTGACTGACTCACTGCAGCCCAGACACTGTGGGAGGGCTGGTTTCGGCTCCACGAGGCTCCCAGTATAACCACTAAGGGCTCCTGGCTGGTGCCTCACCGCCAGCTGAAGCAGAGGCTCCACCCAGGAGGCTCCACCCAGGAGGCTCCACCTTGCCTGGGAAGGACTGAGGGTAAAATTGCCGCGCTTTGGCCTCTGCGTGTCACAGTGACATTCCTGGGTGGGTGGGAACCAACACCTGCACACGGCTCCGTGCGTGTGTGTCCCCTCAGCAGCTCGGCCCCTGCCCCAACACCTCCTGTGTGTCCCTCTGCGCACAGCGGGGCGGCACAAACAGGGGAACGGCCAGGGCAGGTGCCTGATGTCCCCAGGGCTGATCCCAGGGCAGTCAAGTGCCAGGAGCAGCCAGGGAAGGTCACAGATCCATGGAATCATTGAGGTTGGAAAAGCCCTCTGAGATCCTCCAGTCCCACCATGAACCCAGCGCTGCTCAGGACACCGCTAACCCATGCCCCAAGTGCCACATTTGCATGTTTTTGAACCCTCCAGGGATGGGGACTCCGTCACTGCCCTGGGCAGCTGTGCCAGCGCTTGACCACCCTTTCCATGGGGAAATTCCTGCTGCTGTCCACCCTGAGCCTCCCCTGGCCCAGCCTGAGGCCGTTCCCTCTCCTCCTGTCCCTGTTCCCTGGGAGCAGAGCCCGACCCCCCCGGCTGCCCCCTCCTGTCAGGGAGTTGTGCAGAACCACAAGGTCCCCCCTGAGCCTCCTTTTCTCCAGGCTGAGCCCCTTTCCCAGCTCCCTCAGCCGCTCCTGGGGCTCCAGCCCCTTCCCAGCTCCGTTCCCTGCCCTGGACACGCTCCAGCCCCTCCAGGGCTCTCTGGCCATGAGGGCCCAGAACTGGACACGGCCCTCGAGGTCCCTCAGCAGGGCCAGCCCAGGGGACGGGCACTGCCCTGGCCCTGCTGTCACACTGGTTTTGATCCAGGCCAGGTGCCCATGGCCTCCTTGCCCACCTGGGCACCCCTGGGCTCATGTCCAGCCGCTGGCACCAGCACCTCCAGGGCGTTTGCCGCTGGACAATTCCCAACCACTCTTCCCCAGCCTGGAGCATTCATGGAGTTGCTGTGACCCAAGGGCAGGACTGGCACTGGGGCTGCAGCGCTGCCCCGCAGGTGAGGGATGGGCAGGCACAGAAACCTGCCCGAGGCTGGCGGATGCCGTAACTGTGGAGACCAGGAAGGTAACTGGGGAGAGAGAAGCGCTCTGCGAGAGGCACCTGCTGCTGAATTCAGCCATGGAGCAGCTCTTTGAGGTAGCTGCCGATTTCCACATCAAAAGAAGAAGCTGGGAAAAGGCAGCCCAAAGGTTGCGGCTGAGCTGTGCTCAGGTCCTCGCCCAGACGGCGACTGGCCTCGGCAGATGGGGTGGGACGAGTTCCTCGCAGCTCAAACTGCCCCCCCTGTGGAGCCCGCGCTCACTCGGCCCTTTACAGGCCATGGGGAGGACGGGCACCTCTGGAAGACAGTTTGTGACATCCTCAGGTAGCTCTGAGACAGACTCCAGACCTGTGGATGTCTCGGCTTTCATCACCAGCGGGATGAAAGCTCTCCTGGCCAGGGGTCCCACCTGTGTGGGACAGCCACCACCTCTGAGGCCTTCTCTGCTGTGCTGGGCTTGTTCCCAGCTTTTTGTTTTGTGGTTTTTACCCTGGCCTTGTCCCAGCAATCGGCATGGGCATTGGAAGGGGCTCTCCCCACCCAGGGCTCCAAATTCCAGGGTTCCCTCCCACCACCAAACATTCCCATGTGCCCACCCCAAGCAGGATGCAGGGAATTCCTTCTGAGCCAGGGCGACAAGAAGATTTCTGCAGAGTTGGCTGGAACCAGCCAGAGGCTGCCACCAGCGTTTTGCAGGCCAAAATCTCTTTGACACAGCAGATTTCAGACCACGATCATCAGTTCCAGGTCCAGCTCCTTCTGCTCGTGGAGTTGGGCTTGGGGTAGATGGGAATGGGGTGCAGAAGGAGAAGGCTGAGGAGCTGTTCCACAAGGGATCTCTCCTTGATCCATCCTCACCCTGTACCTGGCTGAGCTGGGGACAGTGGGAGGGGAGGCTCAGCTGCGGCGAACCAGGGTGACAGCAGCAATTGCCACAACCTGTCAGTGGGACAGAGTGGCTCTTGAGGGCCTGCTGAAGGGGATGGGCATGGCCTGGTCCCCGTCTGCTGTTTGTCCATCCAGCTCCTGCCCTGTTTCCCAGTTTGTCCACACACACCCTTGGGTTTTGGACCTACATCTCTGCCTTTGATGGGCTCTCAGAAGCCTGAAGTGTCTTTTTCCAAACCCCACAGAGTCCTGAGCTGGAAGTGACCCCAAGATCACTAAAGGCCAACTCCTGGCTCTGCACAGACACCCCAATAATCCCACCCTGTGCCTAAGAGTGGTGTCCAAACGCTCCTGGAGCTCTGGCAGCCTCGGGGCTGTGCCCATTCCCTGGGGAGCCTGGGCAGTGCCCAGCACCCTCTGGGGAAGGACCTTTCCCTGCTCTCCAGCCTGACCCTCCCTGGCACAGCTCCATGCTGCTGTCCCCAGGACAGCTGCTCTGGCACAAGGGATGAAGCCCTGCTGAGATCCTGGTGGTCCCATCACCCCTGGCCACGGCATTTCCCACCAGGAAGTTGTTTGCCAAGTGCAGCAGAAGCACAGCTGATTTCCGTGGAATCACAAACTCACAGAATGGTTTGGGCTGGAAGGAACCTTAAGGATCATCTCATTCCAGCCCCTGCTGTGGGCAAGGACACCTCCCACTGTCCCAGGCTGCTCCAAGCCCCGTCCAACCTGGCCTTGGACACTGCCAGGGATCCAGGGACAGCCACAGCTTTGCTGGCAAACCTGCTCCAGGGTGTCCTTTATGTCTCCTCCAGGGATATGGGGGTGAGGAACACATCCCCCATCCAGCATCCAGTGCCAGGCTGTCCCACAGTGCAGGGAAGATGGGAACATCCCGTATCGCTCCCAGACCAACCGCAGCGGCCAAATCCGGGAGCTCTGCTCAGGAAGCGAGGCCAGGCTGGAGATCCCCGGCATTCCCAGGAGCAGGGGGAACAAAGCAGTGGCCGGCTGGCCCCGCCGGGCTGCAGCCCACATTAGCAGCCTGCCTGGAGTCTGTGTATTAGCCGTGAATTAATGTCCTGCAGAGACTGGGAACTGGGATCATGCGGGGATTAAGGAGGCATTACCCCTTTGTTAAAGCTGATGTTTTTGGGATAATCTGGAAGCTTTAGCTAATACATTATTACAGAAACTCCTTCAATCACAGCGGCAGACAGTAAGCAGATTTGGATATTACTGCAGAACTGTGCAGGGCTGTGCTTCCCTTCTCCCCTTCCTGGGCAACACCACGGCACAGCCGTGACCTGGGAGCTCCCCAGGGACCTGTGCTGGCCTTGTCCATGGAGGGGAGCACTGGGAGCTCCAGCCTGGATCAGTGGCTCACCAATCAAGCAGCAGGCAGCATCCCTGGAGCAGGGGGAAGCTGTTGCTGTGGGCGCGTTTCTCCCTTGGTGCTGCTGCCCCAATGGAGGTTCCACTGCTTGGAGTCCCAAATGCTCCCTCCTGTTTGCTCAGGAGCTTCCACGGCTCTGACAGAAGGAATCCTTCCCTCATCCCAACGGGGACAGCAGCCATTTGGATGTCACCTGTCCCTGCTCCCTGTGGTTCAACACATGAAGGACTTTGTGGCTTTGGCACCACATTCCCAAGACTCACGGGGGCTTTGGTGGAGACACATTCCCAGTTTTCCGTGTCTCCCCAGGTGTGACCCCACGCAGTGACTGCCAGGGATGGCTCCCTGAATCCCAGCAATCTGGGAGGGCAGGGGAAGCTTGTGTGTTCCACCCTGCACGGATTCCTCACTGCTGGCACAGCAAACTGCAGCTTGGCACTTCCCACCCCTCCACAAAGGCTTAAGGAAAAGGGAAAGGTTCTCACAGAGTCATGGAATCATGGACTGCTTTGGGTTGGAAAGGAAAGCTCTTCTCATTCCAAGCCTGTGCCACAGGCAGAGACCAGGGTGCTCCAAGCCCCATCCAACTGCCCTGTAAGCCTGGCACGAGCCAGAGCTGGGTTTAATCTCAGTCCCTGTCCTAACTTTGGCTCTGATCCTGCTTCCCAGCGGTGCCGTGACTCCCACAAGGCAACCCCAGAGACACGGAGCCAGGATGCCAAGCCTGGGGTGGAAGGAAGAGCAGTTCTCACTGTGCCACATTTCCTAGGACATGGAGATGGTTCAATCCCAGCCCTGCAGATCTGTGGGAAAGGCAGGGATGGGAATGTGATGGGACCAGGGCCTGCTTAGCAGAGCTTTGGGAATACTGGGAAGAGAAACGGGGAAGGTTCATATTGCTCTGATGGCATGAGAGGGAGCCGAATGTTGAGAAAATAGAGATTAACCCACAGAGAGCCAGCAGAGAGGGGGAGAGAATGCAGGGGGTAAAACATGGGATGGAAATCAGGAAGCAGAGATGGCTGGGAGCACACAGAGCACAGGCAGCATGGGATATGGGGGAAATGTGGTGGGGATTTGGGAATACACGGCCAAACACTGGGGCAACCTCGTGCAGGAGCAGAAGCCGCGTTCCCAAACTCATCTTCCTCCTCCTCAGGCAGGGAAGCAAAGGCAGAGATGGAGGATTCAAAGCACAAAAGGCAGCAAATCCCCCGGCCCGGATGACACATCTGGAGTCCTCCATGAGCTCCAAACCCGGTGACGGAGCTCTCAGCAATAACACACAAATTCACATCCTCCAACTATGGCACCGGGGGCAGTAAAGGCTGGGCCTACATTTGAAAGCAGGCCCCGGGGTGTGCTCGGGCTCACAAACCAATAAGCTTTGCTTCATCGTGAGCAAATGCTTGGAACAATTATGCAGAAGCGTAATTAGACATCTCGGCGAGCAGGGGCTCCTGAGCTGCCGTATCCAGCACTTCAAACGAGCACACGAGCTCCTGGTTTCCAGGCTGGGTTATTCCTGGGGCTGCTTCCCCCCACGGACACACACGAGTCGTGCCCATGCAACAGCAGGCACAGTTTGGGGCCGGGATGGAGGGGTTGGCAGCAAGGAGAGCTGTGAGCAGAGCTCAGGGCCAGCAGGATCCAGTTTTAGAGGGGTTTGGGCTCTGCAAAGCTTCTGGAACGCACCCTGAGAGCCGCAGGTCCCTCCCAGCACAGCTCAGGGCCAGCAGGACCCAATTTTAGAGGGGTTTAGGCTCCCCTGAAACCCACCCTGACAGCTGCAGGTCCCACCCAGCAAAGCCCAGGGGCTCAAGGCCAGCAGGACCCAGTTTTAGAGGGGTTTAGGCTCTGCCAAGCTGTTGAAACCCACCCTGAGAGCTGCAGATCCCACCCAGCACAGCGTGGGGCGTGTGGGTTTATCCCTGTGCTCCCAAGGGTCATTCATTGCCCTCTCCCTTTCCCCAGAACGCTGCACCCAGCACGGAGGCCCTGCACAAACCAGGGGCTTGGGGTGGGAGGAAGCAGCAGCTTCAGGCACGGAAAGGAGCCTGCTGTTCATGCCCAGACCAGGAAGACGCCCTGGGAGCACCGGGCAGCTCCATCCCGGGATTTCTGCACATAAACAGATCCAGCCCCTGGCTGAGACTTGCCCCTGTCACCTGCCCAGGGGGCTGCAGTGCCAGGAAGATGCTGCCAGAGGTTTTTGTTTGCCCCTGGTGTATCTTTTCCTCCTTCAGGGCACCTTTTGCACCTCCCCATATCCGGTCACCAATCTGGGGACACCTCAAGTAGAAGTGGGTCCCTGGGAGTGTTCAAGGCCAGGTTGGCCTGGGCTTGGAGCAGCCTGGGATAGGAGGAGGTGCCTGCTAGAAGGGCTGGAATAAGGTGGTGTTTAAGGTCCCTCCCAACCCAAATCATCCCGTGACTCCGTGGTCCTAAAAAATGTGCAGATGTGGCACCTGGGGACATGATTTCATGGCAAACACGGTGGTGCTGGGTTAACTGTGGGACTTGATGACCTTGGAGGTCTTTCCAACATAAACAATTCTCTCATTCTGGGATCTAAATCCTGCAGAGCTCCCTCACTTTGGTGACATCAGCCAGGAGCTAAGATCACCTCATTCCCTTAGAAAACCTGGCTGAAGCAGAAGGAAATTGAACCCAGCCCTCCAGTGCCCGAGTCCCTGGCAGTCCCCCGAGGCACCAGGGTGTCCCTGTGTCCTGCAGGGCTGGGGGTGCTGCCTCCCACTGCTGCTGCTCTGGGCTTTATTTTTGCCCTGCTAACAATAGGATTGCAAAGCAAAACTCAATTATGGGATCCTCTGGATGGCTTCCTCCCCTCCCACTTTCCTAAAGAGGTGGAGTGGCATGGAAAGGTCCACAGGGTTTTAAATACCTGACTCAGGCAGGAAAAAAACACCAAGAAAACCAGCTGAGAGAGACTTTTCTGTAGTATTTTTGGTGACAAAGCCCTCTGGAAAGCAGCCTTGGGATCATCCTGATGCTCGGGGTGCCCCTCTTTGTGTGCCCCAGGCCTTCGGAGCCCCCCGTTGTTTGGGGTGGGGGCCGGGCAGGCAGCTGGCACAGGGGAGCGTTTCTGCCCCGGGCTGTTCTCGGCAGAAAGGAGAGCAGGCGCCTCCCTCCAGGGCTTCCTGTGCCTGCCTTGTGCCCCGGGGCGTTCGTGCGCTTTCCTCTGGAGCTTTGGCACCTCCGGGACTGCGGGCTGGGCCGGGGGGGGTGCTGGGCTGGGAGTCCCCACTGCAGCTCCCGCAGCATCAGCCCAGGGGCCTGAGAAGGGAAATCAGGAGGGACCCCCGCCCCGGCTCTGCACTGTTGGAAAAGTAGGACAGGTCTCCCAGGCTCTGCCGTGCTCCTTCCATCAGTCCCGGCATGTCTCCAATTCATTCCTGCTAACCCTGCCCTCTCCTGCTCCACCAGTGTGAGCCTCAAACCCAACGGAGTCCCCGGTTTCACCGCCCCCACTTCGAGCTGGGCCTGTCTGGTGCCTCCCAGGGCAGGTGTGGGGTCGCACGGAGCAAAAGTAGGGCAGGGAAGAGGAACGGGAAGTTCCCAGCTTGGGGACTGGCCCTTCACCCACCTAAAATTCCACTCAGGAGCCTCTTGGTCCTTGGTGAAGAGGGACCAGGAGGTGATGGAGCATCACCAGTGGTGCTGGTGTCCCTGCAGGGCTGACAGTGGTGGTGTCACAGCAGCAATGGTGGCACAGC
>VXAD01000880.1:274354-284361 GCA_013399195.1 Dicrurus megarhynchus
CATGGTGGTGGCACAGCTGTGGTGGTGGCACAGCTGTGGTGGTGGCACAGCAGCAGTGGTGTCACGTCTCTGTGAGGTGACACTGTGGGTGTCGTACAGGGGCCAAGAGCTGTCACCTGGAGCAGCCCAGCGTGGGCTGTGGGGCAGCAGGAAGGGGGCCCAGGTCTCCTTCTGCCCTGGATTTCCACAGTCTGGTGCTGGCTGTGCCCCCACCTCCCGTCACCGAGCACCCTGGTGACACCAACACTGCCCCGTCACCTTCCTCGCTCTCCAGAGCAGCTCCCTGCCCACTCCACAGCGCCCTGGATGTGCTCTCAGCCCACTCCAGGTCCAAGCAGTGCTGCTGCAATCAGGCCAAGAGGTTTCATTTTGTGAGCAAAATTGTGACCAGGTTCACTCCAAATGTCTTGCTGTGAGCCAGGCCAACACTCTCCAGGGATTTTCCTTCCTCTGCTCCTCTGTCCCTTCACGTGGTGTGCCTGGCACAGCCCTCCCTAACCCCAGTGGCACTTCCCACCCTGGCTCCACATCAGGCACAGCTCAGTGGGATTTGCTGGATGGCGAGACCATGGGTCCACTTTCCTGCAGCTCCTCCCAAAGGGTGCAGCTCCCTGTGCCCCTCTGTGTCATCTCCACACTCAGCTGCGATTTCCAAAAAGCTTTTGGGCCAGCTCATGGTGGTTTTGCCAGGGACCTCAAGCTAAGGTGATCTCGTTACCCCGTAACAATGGGATCTCACCATCCAAAGCTCCCCTCCAAACTGTCACGTTCATTTTACTCCTTGCTGTGGAGAAGACCCAGAGACCAAAACGGCTTCTGCTTCCTGCTCCCACATCCTGCAGCTCAAAGTCTCTTTAGTGGTTAAAGCCTTGATGACTCTGAGCCAGGATGAGGCTGGAGGGTCAGGGCCACGCTCTGGCCACAGGAGGGGTGACAGGAAGAACACCCACCCCCGTGGTGAGACTGTCCCCATCATTCCCAGACTGTCCCAAGAGCCTGCTCCGTACCCTCCCCAGCCCCTGTCTGGCTCTTAGACCCAAAATTCCCTGCTCCCTGTCCATTCCACCAACCCTCTGGTGCTTCCTCACTTCACTGCTCCCACATCCACATTCCCTCCGTTTCTATCCCAAGCCCCTGGGCAGCAGAGCCCAGAGCTGGGAGCAGCATCCAGGCCTCCAACCCATCGTCCCTGCAAGAGGCCATGCCAGGAACTCCTCCCAGACCCCAGGAAGGAGACACCTCCCTGTCCTGAGTGCCTGGAGGTGCCCACCCTTTCCTGCAGATCTCAGACAGCCTCTCTCCAGATCCCCCCACCACATCCCCGACCCTGGCAGAGGGCAGGGCCCAGTCCCGTGGCAACAGGGCAGCTCCTGTCCTGTGCCAGGCCACCAGTGATGCTGCTGGTGGCCGTGGACCCGTTTGCCTGCCCGGCTCTCTCCGCCCGTGGCTGCCAGGCTCCCAGGCATGTGGGCTGCAGTCCCTCCTGGGGGCCCTTGCACCGTGCCAAGGGAGCTTTTCTTATCTTCACAGGAATGAAAACCTTTCCGAAATCAAAGTGCTTGGGTGGCTTTGAAGAGTTTCCTCTGGAGATGAAACAAGGCTGTTTGTGAGCGCCAGCAATCGCTGCCGAGCTGCAGCTCCTGGGGACACCGGGCTGGGGAGCACTGGGCAGCGGCCTGGGGGTGCCCTGGGCTGGGCACTTTGGCCACAGGAAGCTGCCCCTCGTGCAGAACCCACCGACCCCAAGCTGTTGTGACTCATTCCCACCCGGCTCCACGCTGGGAATTGTGTGCCATGGAAGGCAACCAACAAAGGGATGCGAGAGAGGATTATGCAGAGATGCTGGAGGTGTTCAAAGCACACCCTGCACAGCGAGGGGCTGCTCAAATCCTCCAGTCCCCAGGACCCACAGGGCCCTCTTGCAAGGCAAAAAGGAATTCAAGGGCCAGTGAAGCAAATGAGCCTGAAGAAAAGCTCCCCCTCTGGAGGAACCCACCCAGGCTGGTCTGATTTGAGGCGCTGGATGAGGGTGGATGTGGAGGGGCCAACCTTGCAGTGGGCTGGGGACAGGCAGTGGGCACGTGATGTGGCACTCAGCAGCATGGGCTGTACCTGTCAGCCTGCCCTGGGGAGCAGAGAGCGCCTGGTGAGCCGGTGTGAATGTAGTTTATTTGTTGTTTGATAGTTTCCCTTTAATGCTTTTGTCCTAAAACAAATACACCAAAGTTCAGGGCCCTGCAGGTTGTGTCTTCTAGGGATGGTGGAGTCAGGGATTGCTTTGGAGTGATCTGTGCTGTTTGTTTACCAGGATGGGCAAAGTCTGCTCTCCCTGCTTGCTCCCAGTTCCTCAGGAAGCCGCTTCAAAGCTGCCTCACCCTCTTCCCGCTCAGCCCTGCCACCCTTCCCTGCCTCCACGGCCTTCCTGCTCTGGGCAGGGCACGCTGGCCTGCCCGGCACCCAGCACAGCTGCTGTCTCTGGGGATGGAAGGACTTTGTCCCTCAGCAGGAGTGAAGGTGCAGGCTGGGTGCCAGCCTGGGCTGGTGATGCTCAGGCACAGGGGGAAGCAGGATGCGCTGGGAGCTCTGTGCCATCGCCCTGGCACCTGGGCAAAGCTGGCAGTGGTGTCCCATCCCCACCACTCCACCCACTGCATCCCAGGGCCAGCACTGGCACTGTGCCACACCCACCATCCTCGTGTGCACCAACCCCAAGAGAAGATCCCCACAAGGATCCCCCACTCCAGACCTCCAGTCATCCCACTGAGGCTCATCCTCTCCCTCGGGATGTGCTGTATCTGATCTTGGCTGGCCTTTCCCGCAGATCCCAGCTTGTCTGCCGCTTGTTTAGCCCTGCATTCCCCTCGGAGTCTCACTCCCGTGCCTCTGGATTTTGCCCTGGGAAGTGCTGGCCCCAGGATATTGCAGAGCAAACACAGCGGAGATAAAGGGGCAGCATCACCCCCTCGGAGCAAACACAACCCCAGCCCTGCAAAGGTCACTCGGGTCCATCACTGCCGCCACCACTTCCCACCCCAGCCCCTCGCTGACCCCGTGCTCCTGCCACGTGCCAGCTCCAGAGGGACAATGACCTCCCCACAGAGCCTGTCCTCAGTGTATTCCCATTCCCAGCCCGGGCTGCCCTGCTCTGCCCCATCCCGGTGCCAGGGCTGCCTGTTCCTGCCCTCCCATGCCCACAGGGGTCTGCTCCTGCCCTGCTGGTGCTCATGGCACCTTGGATCCCCGTCCCCCAGCTCCCTTCTCCTCTGCTGTGCCCATGCACCAACCCTGCCCTCAGTCTGGCCCTGCCATCTCCTGCCAAATCCACACTGACCCTGAGCTCTCCACGCTCTGGTGCCCATGTGCACGGTCTGGCTGTCCCCACCCCAGTCCCTGACCTGCTGTTGTCACCCAGAACTCTGCCTGCCATGGTCCCTGCCTGTCCCAGAACCCTACAGAACTCGGCTGGCTGTGGATCCCAAGTCCCTCCTCGCCCGGAGCAGGGATGAGGGATGAGCCTCTCCCTCTCTCTGTGCCCAGAGCAGCTCCTCTCCTGCCCAGCCCAGTCTCCGTGGGCAAGTCCCAGCCTGAGCCGAGGTTTCTGTGTGTCCCAGCCCCGTGCCAGTCACGGGCAGGGCAGGTCTGATCTGGTCTCCTCTCCCTGAGTCTCCTCCTGCTCCCTTGGACTGCAGGATCCTGTGCAGGGAGGTCACGGCTCCCCGACAGCTCCTGCTGGGAGGATGTGGAACCCTCCCTTCCCTGCTGCCTGCCCGCCTGTCTCCAGGGCTGGACCATCTCCCAGCAGCAGCTGGAGGTGGGATTTCAGGCAGGAGACCGTTGGACCCTAACAAAAGCAGGAAATGGGTGTAATTGTCCTTCGGAGGAGGAATGAATAGCAGATCCCCAGAGGAGGCGAGGCCAGCGCAAGAGAGCGGCAGCGACGGGAGAGACTTGGCTCATTCCTTGCAAGGCTGTGCTTCCTGAGAGCTTCCCCCTTCCTGCTGCTCTCCAGCCTCTCCCCAGCTCTGCCAGACCCTCAGCAGCTCCAGCAGCAGCAGGACAGCAACCACCAGTGGTGTCCTGCTGTTCCCAAACCTGCTCCTGCCAGATCATGGGGAGCCGGGGCATGGGGACAGCCAAAGGGGGCAGGGGACCTCAGCGATGTGATCTAGTGGGTGACATCCCAGCTTTGGAATGAGATGAGCTTCAAGGCCACCTCCAACCCAAATCATGCTGGGATTCCGTGACTCTGACCCCGCATCTCACGCACAGCACCGCTCACTCCTTCCTTATACCAAGGAGCAGGAATCTGAGTATTTTGGGAATAAAGAGAGTGCCAGAGGCAGAGGATGGGAGGGAGGCCACCACAGCCCAGACCTCTGGCATGGGCACGGTGCTGGGAACAGCAGGAGCTGCTCCTTGGGGGTGGCTCCCAGCCTGGAGAAGCTGTTGGAGCATCCCACGGGCTTCCACCAGCCTGGGAGTGCCAGGGAAACTCCTCTCCAGTCTGTATCCCAGGATGTGCTCAGGCACTGAGCTCCAAAGCTCAATCAGCCACCAAGGTTTCATTTTGGGGCTCTGCTGCTTCTTCTGGAAGGGATCTCTGGTGCCGCAGAGGATGGGTGGGGATTGGAGAAACCTTCCTGACCCCTGGAGCAGGAGATTGATTAATCAGTGCTTGAATAATTGCAGGGCACTGCAGACATTCTGTTCCCAACGGCCTGTGCAGGGAAGGGATGAGGTGGAGGATCGGGCCAGGGAGGTCATTCACCCCAGCCCGTCCTCACCTCGGCCTCAGAGCTGCTCCCAGGATTAAATGGTTTCTTTTTTAAAGCGAGATCTAATCTGGTGACAAAAGCTGCAGCAGTGCGGTGAGCCCATCATCTCCCTGAGAAAAGCTCCTCCGGCCTTCAAATGCTTTCACCACTCGGATGCTGGATTTCAATCCAAGGCTGAATCTGCCTCTCTTCAGCTCCAGCCCCGCTTTTGTCACTCCTCGCTGTGAGATTTCAGGGTTCCCCGCTCTGTTTTCCATGTGGGAGGACACAGGCCAGGTGCTCAGATCACCTGAGAACAGAGTTTTAGCAGCATCACACCCCTAGGCTTGGCTTTTCCAGCCTGTGGCTGGGTCTGTGGTGCTCCTTCCAGCTCTCCTGGCATTCTCCTGACATCCCTGAGGGTGGGTGCCAGACAAAGAGCTCTAGCAGGGCGCTATTCACTGATTTGCAGCCCCCGCAGCAGGGCACACCAGTACACAACGATCCCTAATTACTCTTCCAAGGACAAATCTGCATCACTGGACTAGGCAGATATTCCTGGGAGGGCTTAAAGGAGCTCCCTTGGTTGCTGGTTAAAAGCCAGGGTTCCTCTCTCCAGCCTGTCTGGGCACGTCCAGAGACACTGCTTTCCAAGATCCAGCCCGAGGGCTTCACATCCGAACTTCAGTCCCACAGATATTCCGGATATCTGCAGTCAAATACCCCCTGACCCTTTAACCAGGTAAAAACATCCTCTTCCCTCTCTGTCTCCTCTCTCCAGGTGTCATTTTCCAGCTTTCCCAGCAAAGATTTCATCTCTTCATCTCCACCATTGATAAAAACGTTTCACAGCAGCGGACGGAGCGCGGGGCCCCGGGGGAGGGAGGTGGGAATAATGCTTCTTTCTGCTCTCTCTTCCCATTAGCAGCCCCCTCGGAGCTCTGCCAGGGAAGCAGTTTGAATCCATCTCATCTGTGCCCCGTTAATTCCTTCTAATGCAAGTTTTAATCAAAATGTCAGGTGGAAGGAATTCAAATGCCTCGGAGAGATCCCAGCGTGCTCTATCGACGCGAGCGCGTTTCTCCCCCAGCCCGGTGATCCTGTCACACACAGACAACAGGTCTGGGTGACAACCCTGCTGGCCCTGCCACCAACGCTGGCTGCAGCTCCCGAGTCTGGGGATGTCACATCGCCAGGTGGGACTTGTCCCAGGGATCCATGTGTGGATGCAAACCCGGTGGAGAGCAGCAAACCCCCCCTGAGCAATGCCTTCACCACCTCCTCCCAGCCTAGACCCACGCTTCCTCCTCCTTATCCAGGGAATGGTGCTCCCTGAGGAAGGGGAGGAGCTTTCTGTGATGCTCATTCCCATCCCAGGAGGAGCTTCCAGCATGACAATGGTGGAGCCCGTGTGGCCTTGAGGAACAGGAGACAGTGGCCCTGAGGATGGGGAAGAGCTTTCAAGAGTACACAAGAAGGTCTCAAATGCTCATCCCCAAGGACCCATCCCAGAAGGACCTTCCAGCATGACAATGGTGGAGCTCATATGGCCTTGAGGGACAAGGGACAATGGTCCCTGAGGAAAGGTCCCTGAGGAAGGGGATGAGCTTTCAAGGCTGGATGAGGAGATTGGAGATGCTCAGCCCCAACATCCACCCCAGGAGGAGCTCCCAGTGTGGCAATGATGGAGCTCATGTGGCCTTGAGGTACAAGGGACAGTGGTTCTGAGGATGGGGAAGAGCTTTCAAGGCTGGATGGGGAGATCAGAGATGCTCAGCCCCAACGTCCACCCCAGGAGGAGCTCCCAGCCGGGCAGCCCGCGCGCCCTGCCAAGTGGGGTGGGCTGTGGGAGGACCAGGGCTCACGGGCTTCCCCGGCTTGCAGGATCTTTCATCTTCCGTCACCACAAAGCCAGGCCAGATCTGCATTTGCATCAGCCCACAGAAGCTGCCTCTGTTGTCTTATTTTTGTTATTTTTGAGAGGATATTTTAGCGCTGAGCACATTCCCTCCTGTTGCCATGGCAGCCGTGACAGGGGTTATATACCGTGAGAAAAATACCAAAATTAATGAGTGAGTGAAAGAGCAGCCAAGAGAAAAACAAGGTTAAAAAAAGAGTTAAAACAGTAATAAAAACAATCTCCCAATAATTTGGCAGCGAGCATCCCACAGGCAAGACAGGCGGCGAACATCCAAGCCCTCCGGCTCCTCCGTGGATCCCGGCTGGCGTCGGCTGCCTGCATCCCGTGGCCAGAGCATCGCCGTGGTCCGAGGGATGCGCTGCTCCCACATCATCCCACCGACGCTCCGGATGGGGCCGCACCCGCCCAGCTCCTTCCCCCGCAAACCTGCAGCCCTCGGTGACGCGGGAGGCGAGCGGAGGAGAAGTTCTTTAATGTGCTCATTTCCTCGCATTTGGGTTTTGAGGATCTTTTTGTTTTTAATTGTAGAAACAAGCGGATTGTCAGAACATCTGTGTTATTAGCATTTGCTGCCCAAATCCGAGCTGCTGCTTCTCCTGCGGAGCCCAGAGCTGATGAGAGAGAGAACAGAGGAGCCTTTGAACTCCTTGCAGCAGACGGCAGCCAGGTTGCTGCGTGTGTGTGTGTTGGGGAGGGGGTATTTATTCTCTTGTAAGGTTCATTTGCTCTCCGTGTTTCCCTTTCTTCTCGCTTTCCCAGAGATTTAGCTGGATGCTCTTCCCTCGCAGGCTTTGTTCTTCTGACAAGGCCCCACCGGCACCACGAAGCAGCTGCCTCTGCGTGGTGCCAGAGCAGCCCAGCACGGGGTACCTGGAGCTTGTGGCAAGCCAGAACCTCCAGCAGCAGCTCCGGGGGCGCTGGCACTGCCAGCACTGGGGCAGGCGGGCGGGAAGCACCTGGAGGGTCTCATGGAATAACGCTGCAGACAGAGCTGCAGCCTGAGGGTTTCTGGTTGCTCAGCCTGGCTCTGCTTTCTGGGAATGGTGAAGACAAGGTGAGGGTGGGTGACTCATCTGGAGCTGGTACATCTCAGGATGAAATTCTTCCCTGTGAGGGTGGTGAAACACAGGTTGGCCAGAGAAACTGTGGATGCTCCATCCCTGGAAGTGTTCAGGGCCAGGTTGGACGGGGCTTGGAGCAGCCTGGGCTAGTGCAAGGTGTCCCTGCCAGATAAGGGTGGAATGAGATGGCCTTTGAGGCCCTTTCCAACCCAAACCATTCTGGGATTCTACAACAACGATCAGGAGAAGGAAGTATAGGGAATGGCAAAGCTTCCTGTGCTGTCAGAGGGCAAGGAGCACTCTGGGAGGGGCTTTCACAGGCAGTGAGGTGGAGGAGGAAGGTAGAGATGGACGAGGCAGCCCTGGGATGCCAGGTCACCAGTGGCCTGGACACGGTGTCCCCCCAGCTCCCCAGGCCACGGGTGCTGCTGGCACAGCTCCTCTGGGCTGCACGGAGGTGGTTCCTGATGCCAGGACACTTTTCCCCTGCATTCCTAGAGCCTGGACCTGTCCCTCAGAAACATTTCTCAGCAGAGGCTGAGGTGACAGTCACCAGTGTCCCACAAATCAGCGGCACCCAGTGATCCATGTACGTGCCCAGCTCCCCGGCACTCCCTGTGCAGCTGTCGATCGACTGCCCCGTGACTCTTGTGAAATGCAAACCTTTGGTCCCCAGCAATCTCTAAAGTTTGCCGTCCCTGCTCCACAGGCAGCCTTGGATCCACGGGGTCACTCCCTCGGTTTCTCCCTTTGCTCCAGCTCTCCGTCCCTCCAAGGAGGGCTGCCAGTTACTGATCCATCAAATCTCCCCTTATCTCCAGAGAATTCCGCTCCCTCTCCCTGCCCAGCTCATTCTGGATCAGCAGGACACAGCCTGACAAACCCCACAGCTCCTCTCCCTGCCCCAAAGGTGGGCTTTGACCTTCCCTGGCTTCTCACTTCTCATCTTCTGCTAAATCGGCTTCATGTGAATTGACACTCGGAAAAAAAACCCCACACACGGACGTGGAGGAGCCGACATCTCTGCAGGAGCAGAAAGTCTGGGAGGAGAGCTGGGCTCTCTACCCTGAGGTTTGACGCTTCAGCCCCCTTTTCCTGCCTGGCAGGATGCAGCCCTGCCAGGGGCTGAGCCCGCTTGTTGCCGGGGAGAAGCGGAGAGATCTGGGAGAACAGCAGGACAATTTTGGGGGGAAAACGGGGTGATTTAGGGGGTGAGATGGAGCCGGGCTGCTCCGAGCAGGCAGGCGCAGCCTCTAGATGGTGCAGTCATGCAGCCGAGCTGAGCATGTGTGCGGCGAAGGGCGCTGCGCAACAGGTTGGCGTAGCTCAGCGGGGAGACGCGCTCCCATCCTCGCTGCGGCGGAGCGGGAAGGACTTTCCAGCATCCTGGCGAGAAATCCGCGCAGCAACCGGCCCGGGAGGCGGGTGAGGGGCAGCGCCATGGGCTGCGCGACCCTCGGGGGGGTGCTGAGGGTTTTGGCAGGGCCGGGCTGCAGCTCCAGCCCCTGGCAGGGAGCGCGGCCGCTCCTTGCAGGAGCACGGAGGCGGTGGAGGCAGCGAGGGAAGGGGCAGCCCTGGAATACGCTGTCCCCAGGCCCCCGGGGACTTTGCGTGGCCAGCCGAGGTGCCGGGGTGAGGAGCCAGCTGAGGGAGACCAGCCTGTGAAGGCATCACAAGGGCGCTGGGAGCTCGCGGGTGCTTTGGGGAGCCGCAGGTTCTCCGTGCTGCTGCGCCCCGACACCCCGCAATCAATAAAGCCGTGATTCACCGAGGTGTGACGGCAGGGCACAGCGGCCGCTCCAGCCCCATCACCGCAGCCAGCGGGGGAGCTTCGCAGCCTGCCCGCAGCCCTGCTGGGCTGGGGGGCCGGGGAGGGGTGGGCACAGCCCCCGCTGAGCTCGGTCCCAAGCAGGGACCCTCCCGGGTGCGCTGCCCCGGGTCCCCGGCCCCGTGTAATGGGGTTGTGGGGCTGTGAAGCGCCGGCTGGATGAATAAATGACTGAATGAATTATTAAGAGCACCGAGAGGGGAGTGAAAGGGGAGACCAGAGCCACACGTGTGCGGGCGCGGAGCGGAGGGGTCCCCGGGGTGAGGGGGTCCGGGGGACCGCGGGGACCCCCGTTCTCCACGGGCACGGTGCTGGGCGCCGTGCCGGCAGCCCGGAGCCGGGCGGCTCTGCCCGGCAGCCGCTGCCCGCTCGTCCCGGCAGCCCGGCCGGGCTCGGGATCTGATAAGGAGCCGGAGCTCCACCTCCCCACGGTGGTGGTGGAG
>VXAD01000880.1:285771-299993 GCA_013399195.1 Dicrurus megarhynchus
CCGTGCCCGCAGCCGGAGCCGGCGGCAGCCGGAGCCTCAGCCCGGGCAGCGCTGCGGGGACCGGGGAGCTTCGGCCGCGGCGGCCGGCAGCGGAGCCCGGCCTCCATCCTCCTTCCCAGCCGCCGGAGCCAGCAGCAGCCGCTCCCCGGGCGCGCTGCGAGGCCGGGGGGGACCCTATCCCCCCTTCCCCAAGGTCCCCCCAAGCCTCCCGGCTGCATCCCCGGAGCAGAGCCGCTCCCGCTGTGCCCAGCTCCCAGCGGCCCTGCCGGGGTGTTTCAGGCCCGCGACATTTTTGTCGTCCCCCCGGGCCCCTCTCCAGCCGGGGTGGAGGGTGGGATGGTGGCGGGAGGGAACAGGAGCCTGGAGTGGCTGTGGGGGACCCACGGGTGGGAGTCTGGGGTTTGCCACTCCAGGGAGGCTCTGACAGGTCTCTGCCTCGCTGGCTGCCAGAGTTGGAAGGGATGTGGAGAAGGCAGCAAGAGGAGGGAGGGCCCTGGGCTTTGCCGGGTTTTCATCACTGCCCAGCTTCTCAGGGATGATTTTGGGGTGATGCTGTTGCCAAGCCAGCGGGGTTCCTCCTCGCAGGGTGCTCTGACTCCGGGCGCTCGGGCCCAGCCTGCAGAAACGCTGAGCAGCCGCAGTGGCAGCCGGAGCTGGAGCGAATCCTGGGACGTGCTACGGAATACCCAGGATTCAGCCCATCCGTGCCTCCGGCGCAGGACTGACCATCAGAGGCTTTCTTGGCTAACGCGATCCCTGATCTCCGAGCGGAGCTGGGATGAGCTGTTTGCTGCTCGCTGGGATGTTGCTCCAGCTCCGAGTGTCGGAGCCGGGCTGGGGGGAGCGTGGGGGGGATTAGCACTTGTGTGCTCAGTGCAGGGTTTGGACAGACTTGTAAGCCGTGGCTCTGAGCCATGCAATCAGCCGTTGGGAGCAAGGAGAGGCTGGACTTTGGTGCCCATTCCCAAAGCGGTGCTGCCTCCCGTGGAACGGGGCCAGGAGGCTGTGGGAATCACAGGGAGCACGGGCTTGTTCAAGCAGTTGCTTAAATTCGCGGCGCTTTATAACCTCTCTCTCATTAAGGCTTGTTTTTTTTTTGGTGAGGATGGCTGAATTCTGTCGGATTTTGCCTGCCACTGTCCTCCGAGAGCTTCCCAGTCATGCATTAAGCAGCGTGACTAACGCCTCTCTCATGTGGTTCAGTCTCTCTCACACTCTCCCCGTAGGGAGAATTGTGTGTGCGGAGGAATAGTTGTTTTGGGAGGGGTTTTTATTTTTAAGTGCTCTGTGCTCTGCCAGCAGGTTGGAAAAAGGTGCCTGGCACCAGAGAAGAAAGTGTGGGATGGTCCTTAGATCCCATGGGAAAATAGCCTGGTGCCTTGGACTGGCCCCTGGGAAGCCTGTGTCTCCTGCACAGACGTGCTTGTGGAGGCTTCCTCCTCCTCCTCCTCCTTCTCCTCCTCCTCCTCACGCCCAGCTCTGGGCTCTCACGTCTGCGCTGTGTCATTCGCACCCCTGGGTGCCGAGCAAGATTCCTGACCCTGCTGATTCCTTATCCTGCCGAGCCCAGGGCCCCTCCTGCCTTCCAGCACTGCCCCTCAGGCTCCAGCCCCTCTCCTCCTCCAGCTGCCCTGCTCTGGAGGGTTCCTTCCTTCACCTGCAGAAACAGGGCTTGGGTTTAGATTCCTGCCCCGTTTTTGGAGCAGAAATCCTGGGTGCTGGGCACCTTTGTGTGACACCCTTCCTCCTCCAGACTGGCACAGGGCTCCTGGCATTTCCAGCTGCTGGGCCCTCCCTTAGCCGTGTGAGGCATCAGCACTGCCTTGAGACTTTCCCCTTTCCCTGTGATCTTTCACCTCGCACCAGGGCTTAGTCAGGATGTGGCTGCGTCACCAGCACCAGGGCCCAGCCCAGTGCAAACAGCCCAGCGCAAACAGCCCAGCAGCGGGCAAGGTGCCTCTCCCAGCCCGGGCATCCTCCGGGAGCCCCTTCCTAACAGCTGGAGCTGCCCATCTTCCTTGGAGACGGCTCCCTCCTTGGAGCCATTCCCAACACAGGGGTGATGGAACTCAGGGCAGGTTCACCCCATGGAGGCAGCTGGATGCGGGGGGTCTGGTGTGAATGCACCCCAGGAGTGTGGCAGACACGAGTGTGACCCGGGTGCCAGTATCCCCACACGGGTGACATCACACACGTGCACAGGCGGCGGCGCCAGGGGCATGCGCACACGCGGGCACACGCGGTGTGCAGGGCACACACACGTGCAGGAGCTCCAGCTCACACCTGGGGCAAGGATGTGCTCCTTGCCCTGTGTGCGGGCATGTGACACACCTGCACACCCTGCCAGGGCACGGCTGTGCTGTGTGTGCCCTTTCCTACGCACACAGAGCCGTGCTCCGGGCAGGTGCACACCCGCGGAATGCTCGCAGCGCACACCCAGCACAGACACACGCACGTGTGTGCACACACTCCCGGCGTTGATGCAGAGATCTGTTGTGTTTCTGCTTGGCTCCTGACCTCCTCCATCCTCAGCCTGGTCCAGAGGTGGAAGAGCTCTTGCTCTCCTCATCCCTTCTTCCTGGAGTCACGCATCCCAGTGCCGGTGTGGGCAGTTCTGCACGGCCTCAGCCAGCTGGGAATGGCTCTGCTCTGCACAAAGGAAGTGGCAGGACATGGGAGCAGAGGCAAGCTTGGCTTCAGGGCCACAGTTTCCTCTCCAGACACAGAGATGTATTTTCACTGCGGAGGCAGAGCTCATCTCTTCCATGTCCCCACGTCCATGGGCAAGCAGAGAGGTGGAAGGACCGGGAACTCTTGGCTTGTGGGAAGTGCTGAGGAGGACAGGGTGCTCCACTTGCTGATGATCCATACAATGCCAGGCTAACCAGGAGCTGGGCACTTGCTGTGTGGCACCACCAAGGGGGATGGTGATGGAGCGCTTGCCCATGGAGCATTTGCTTATCCTTGGGTGCAGAGTACGGACAGAGGGAGCGATAGGAGCGGCGAGAGGAGGGTGATGCTGCGGGGCCTTGGCAGATGTTTGTGGCTGTTAATTTTAGGGCACCCGATCCCTGGGTTTTTGGGTGCCAGCGAGCTGCATTGAACCCCTTTACGCTCACGGCTCAGCAGAAGCTGTGTGGGTGCTCCTGGACCCTGGAGGAGGAAAATGTGTTCCCAAAACGGAAACCAGGGGATGGGAAAGCTGGTGATCAAGCCCAGCAGCGATCAGGGGCTTGGTGGCAGGGCATGTGGCTTGGGACAGGAGGGGACAGTCTGTGGGGCTGGCGGTGTGCCTGGCACGGCCTGGGCAGTGTGTGGGCACGGGGAGGAGGTGCCAGTGGCGGGGGCAGCGGTGCAGGGGTGCAGCAGTGCAGGGGTGTCCCTGCAATGCAGGGGGGCAGCGCTCCCGGCACTGCCGCTGCAGCAGTGGGGTGGGCACTGGCATGGTGTGGGCACCCAGTGCGTGTCATGTCCCAGACTGGAGTGGGAGGGAATGGGAAGGAACAGTGTGTCTGCAGTGAGGAAGGGAACAGGAGCTGCTGGCGCAGGGTGTGGGGTTGCCTAGTGACTGTGCAGCGAGGGGGATGCTGTGCTGCCGTTCCAGTGCGCCGGGGCTGGGCACTGCCGAGGGCTGCCCGGGGGGTTCCTGCACTGCAGCGCAGCCTGGGCAGGGACCCGGTGTCCCTCTGAGTGCCAGGGGCACCGGGAGCGGCAGTGCTCCACAGGCAGTGCAGGAGGAATGAGGCACAGGGCCCCTGCATCCCTGCAGTGCCGGGTGGGTGGTGCCTCTGTACCTCGCAGTGCGAGGCTGGCAGTGCCACTGTTCTGGCAGTGCAGCGAGGGCAGTGCTGCTCTGTCCCTGCCACAGTGGTGCCCCACGGCCCTGCAGTGCCGAGGGGTGGCAGCCCTGCATCCCCGCAGCGCCCCATGGCCCTGCAGTGGTGGAGGGGTGCAGTTCCTGCAGTGCGGGCAATGCTCTGCAGCCCTGCAGTGCTGGATGGGTGACACCCCTGGAGTGCCCCGTGTTCCTGCAGTGCTGGGTGGGTGGCAGTCCTGCGTTCCTGCAGCGTCCTGTGTCCCCGAAGTGATAGCTGCTGCTGGTCCTGCAGTGCAGGCAGTGATGGATGGGAGGGAGCTGTGTGCTGGCAGTGCCCTGTGTCCCTGCAGTGCTGGGTGCATGGCAGCCCTGCATCCCTGCAGTGCCCTGTGTCCCTGGGTGGGTGTCAGCCCTGTATCCCTTCAGTGTCTCACGTCCCCGCAGTGCTGGATGGGTGTCAGCCCCACATCCCCGTGGAGCAGGCAGAGCTCCCTGTTCGGTGCTCCTGTTTCTGCAGTGCTGGCAGCTGCATGCAGTGCCTGTGTGTCCCTGCCGTGCGTGGCAGGCAGTGCCCCTGCACTGGTGGCACACAATGCTCCTGTGTTTGGGTGGTGAGAAGCTGTCTCGGAGCCTGGCCGGCTCCCATCGGGTTGTTGGCAGCAGGCTGCCTGCAGTCCACCCTGTTAGTGTGCCTCGTTGGGTCTAATTACAGTTGGTGTGGTGACGAAGAGGGTGGACAGTGGCAGGAGTGGCTTCCTGCAAGTGACAGGGCTGAGGTTTCAATGACGGGGTTACTCACTCCAGCAGGGTGTTGCAGGAACTTTGCAAGCCGGGACGGGTCTTTCGGGGCACCGGAGGCTGCCAGGAGCCCTCGGCTGGGCCAGCCCCAGCAGCCCCTTCCCTCTGGGAGCCGTGCCAGGACCATGTGCAGCCCCACATGGCGCACTGGGATAAGCTGGGGAAGCGGGCTGGTCCCTAACCTCCGGTGTCTGTGTCTCCTCCAGCTCCCCTGCAGCGCAGGATGAACCCGCTGGCATCCTGCCTGGGCCTGTGGCTCCTCTGCCAGCTCCCTGCCCTGGCCTCAGGGACACGTGCGGTCTACAAAGTGCAGGAGGAACAACCCCCCAACAGCCTCATAGGGAGCCTGGCCTCTGACTACGGCTTACCAGACATGGGGCACCTCTACAAGCTGGAAGTGGGGGCCCCGTACCTCCGTGTGGATGGCAAGACTGGGGACATCTACACCACAGAGACCTCCATCGACCGGGAGAACCTGCGGGAGTGCCAGCACCTCCTGCCCGGAGAGCCCTGCTTCCTGGAGTTTGAGGTGTCCATCACTAACCTGAACGCCAACAGCAGCCCGCGCCTGCTCGAGGGGCAGATCGAGGTGCTCGATATCAATGACAACACCCCCAACTTCGCCTCGCCCGTCCTCACCCTCTCCATCCCCGAAAACACCAACATCGGGACGCTCTTCCCCATCCCCCTGGCCATGGACCGGGACTCGGGCCCCAACGGCGTTGCCTCCTACGAGCTGATGGCTGGTCCGGAGGCGCAGGAGCTCTTTGGGCTGCAGGTGGCCGAGGACCAGGACGAGAAGCAGCCGCAGCTGATCGTCATGGGGAACCTGGACCGGGAGCAGTGGGACTCCTACGATCTGACCATCAAGGTGCAGGACGGGGGGAACCCCCCGCGGGCGAGCAGTGCCCTGCTCCGCATCACCATCCTGGACATGAACGACAACGCGCCCAAGTTCGAGAAGGCCCTGTACGAGGCAGAGCTCTCCGAAAACAGCCCCGTGGGGCACTCTGTCCTCCAGGTGAGTGCAGGGGACACTTCTCCTTCCCGGTTCCCCTCCTGTCTGGCTGCAGGGACAACCCAGGAGCATCGACACGGCTGTGGTTCCTCCAGGGAGGAGGGAGGGTTGGATGGAGGAGCCCACAGTGTCACCCGGGGCCAGCGGGCAGGCAGATCCCTGGGATGTCACATCTGCTCAAGCGAGGTTGGAGAGGAGGCGCAGCCGGAGTGGGGCCGCAGGACACGGCTGAGGGGCAGCAGAAGGGCTGCAGGGAGCAGGGTTCCGGGTTACTGGGAGGGCTGGGACCAGGAGTCTGGCTTGCGGCCAGTGCGGTCTCAGTGCTGCCCGCAGACAAGACACAGACCCTTTCATAAGTTGCATTCCCTTGGCTGCTCCATGGAAACTCAGGAGGTGGGGACAGGGAGCATCCCTGCTGCCCGTGTACGGGCTGGCAGTGGCTCCGGGGCTGCCCTGCTGCCTGCAGGGAGCAGGGTCTCTGCCCCGTCCTGGGCAGCGCTGCAAACTGGCTCGGAGAGCCCAGGGGGCTGGATCTTGGTGGATTTGGCTTGGAGGGGGCATTGAGATGATAGTAGTCGACATCTGTTTATCTGCAGCTGCCATCTTAATAAGCGGAGCGCGGCCAGCTCTCATCTGCCTGCTAATTCTGATGTGAATTTTTTAAGAATTCATTTTTCACTGTTAAGAGAATGGGAGTTGGAAGCAGATAAGGGAGCTGCATGGCCGGGAGGAGAATGGGCTGAGACGCCGCTGCTGCCATTGCTCAGCTTTTATCTTTCAGGGGGAAAATGACTTCCGCCTGTTTTGTGAGTGGAGGTAAAAGGTGGAATTTACATTTAACAACTTTCGTTCTCCATCCAAATCTGCTGAGCAAGATAACGGCAGAGCAGCAAATGGTGCAGAGAAGAGGCTGCTCAGAGAGCCGATTAGGGAGGCAAATGTTAGACAAACCTCATCTTCTTTAGAAAGCAAATAATAGGCATAGAGGCAGGTTTATGGGGATGCAGGGCTCCTGGCGGGCAGGCAGGGATGGACGGGGCTGTGCAGGGCTTAGGCAGCCCCAAACCCTGCTTGGCTGCACCTCCGGATGCCGCGATGGAGCTGCTGCAGCTCCACACATCGTTGCCTCCCTCCTCGCCCTCACCTGAGCCAGGCAGCTGCTCCAGCCCCTCCTCGGGGGCACAGCTGGAGCTGTCCCTCCCTGCTGCTGGCTGGGTCTCAGCGGCACGGTTCCATGGTTCCAGAGGATTCCCTGCGTGCCAGAGCCGGCCGAGAGGGGAGCGCAGCCAACCGGCCCAGCCGGTTTCTCCAGAAGAGCGAGGCAAGGCCTCCGTGCCTGAGGGCGGCTCCCAGCTGCTCTGCCGGTCCCAGGCTCTTTGCCCCATAGTCCTTGGCCCCAGAAGAGGAAATCCTGGTTTTTCCCCCTGGCTGTCCCCAGGGAAGGCCGCGGCGGTTTGCGGAGGGGCTCACTCTGCCGTGCCCTCGTCCTGCTCACCGATTGTCCCTCTGTCCCCCAGGTGAAAGCCAACGACTCGGACCAGGGCGCCAACGCTGAGATCGACTACTCCTTCCACCAGGCCTCAGACATGGTGCGGCGGCTGCTGCGCCTGGACCGCGCCACGGGGCTCATCACCGTGCAGGGCCCCATTGACCGCGAGGACATCGGCACCCTCAAGTTCTCCGTCATGGCCAAGGACAAGGGCGCAAACCCCAAGAGCGCCCGCACGCAGGTGGTGGTCACCATCAAGGACATGAATGACAACGCACCCTCCATAGAGATCCGGGGCATAGGGTTGGTCACCCACCAGGATGGCATGGCCAACATCTCGGAGGACGTGCCAGTAGAGACAGCAGTGGCTCTGGTGCAGGTGTCCGACCGAGATGAGGGTGAAAACGCCGTGGTGACCTGTGTGGTGGCCGGTGATGTCCCGTTCCAGCTGCGCCAGGCCAGTGAGACAGGCAGCGACAGCAAGAAGAAATACTTCCTGCAGACTACCACCCCGCTGGACTATGAGTCGGTGAAGGAGTACACGATTGAGATCGTGGCCGTGGACTCGGGTAACCCGCCCCTCTCCAGCACCAACTCCTTGAAGGTGCAGGTGATGGACGTCAATGACAACGCTCCTGTCTTCAGCCAGAGCTTCACCGAGGTGGCCTTCCCTGAGAACAATGAGCCCGATGACCTGGTGATGGAGGTGAGTGCCACTGATGCTGACAGCGGCTCCAACGCCAAGCTAGTTTATTCCCTGGTGACAGACCCCGCCTCCAAGGGCTCCTTCACCATTGACCCTGACTCCGGGGAGATCCGGGTGAAGGCAGTGCTGGACCGAGAGCAGCGGGAACGCTACGAGTTCTTGGTGGTGGCGGAAGATAAGGGCAGCCCCAGCAAGCAGGGCACAGCGTCTGTGGCCATCAATGTCATGGACAGGAATGACAACGACCCCAAGTTCATGCTGAGCGGCTACAACTTCTCGGTGATGGAGAACATGCCACCCCTCAGCCCCGTGGGCATGGTGACGGTCATCGATGCTGACAAAGGAGAAAATGCCCGGATCCAGCTGTCAGTGGAGCAAGACAACGGGGATTTTGTCATCCAAAATGGCACTGGCACCATCCTCTCCAGCATCTCTTTTGACCGGGAGCAGCAGAGCACTTACACCTTCCGACTCAAGGCGGTGGATGGTGGGGATCCCCCCAGGTCTGCCTATGTGGGCGTGACCATCAACGTCTTGGATGAGAATGACAATGCCCCCTTCATCACTTCCCCCTCCAATGCCACCTACAAGCACATCCTGCCCCACACCAGCCCCGGCCAGCAGGTGAGCAAGGTCAAGGCAGAGGACATCGACTCAGGCATCAACGCCGAGCTGATCTACAGCATCACAGGAGGCAACCCCTTCGAGCTCTTCCAGATCTCCCCGCAGAGCGGAGACATCACCTTGGAGAAGGAGATCCTGCGCAAGCACCACGGCCTGCACCGCCTGGTTGTGCGCGTCAATGACAAGGGCAAGCCCTCGCGGCACGGCACGGCCCTGGTGCACTTCTACGTCAACGAGACGCTGGCCAACCGCACGCTGCTGGACACGCTGGTGGGGCACAGCCTGGACACTCCGCTGGACATTGACATCGCCGGCGACCCCGAGTATGAGCGCAGCAAACAGCGGAGCAACATCCTCTTTGGGGTCATCGCCGGCATCGTGGCTGTCACCCTGGTCATTGTGCTGGTGGTCCTGGTGCGCTACTGCCGGCAGCGCGAGGCCAAGAGTGGCTACCAGGCGGGCAAGAAGGAGACCAAGGACCTTTACGCGCCCAAGCAGGCCAGCAAGAGCGGGAAGAGCAAGAACAAGGTGAAGAAGAGCAAGTCTCCCAAGCCGCCCAAGCCCACGGAGGATGAGGAGGAGACGGGGCTGCAGAAATCACTCAAGTTCAACCTCATGAACGACTCCGTCAGCGACAGCCCCCGGATCCACCTGCCCCTGAACTACCCTCCAGGCAGCCCGGACCTGGGCCGCCACTACCGCTCCAACTCGCCGCTGCCCTCCATCCAGCTGCAGCCTCAGTCACCCTCCGCCTCCAAGAAGCACCAAGTGGTGCAGGACCTGCCGGCCACCAACACCTTTGTTGGCACCGGGGACAACAACTCGACGGGCTCCGAGCAGTACTCGGACTACAGCTACCGCACCAACCCCCAGAAATACACCAACAAGCAGGTAGGAGAGCTCATCCTGAGGCCGGCAGCGGCACCCCCGCTGCACCGGGGAGCCATCTGGACAGAGGTGTGGGAGTGAGCGTGGACTGGCCCCCAGCCCTGCATGTGTGGCCCGGGGGGCTGGCATTGGACTACCCCACAGCCGAGCCACAGAGCCTGGGCGTGGTACAGGGAGGGGAAGGGGATGGTGTGGGGGAGGCCAACAACTGTCTGAGCCCTTGTCAGAGCGCCCGGGGCTGGGTCCTGGTGGCGCTGCCTGGGTGACGGTGACGCGAAGGGCACTGCATGTGTGTGGCTCTGCATGTGGGGCTCTGGGCAGGGAATGCCACCTGCCTGCGTCCCCTTTGGGGACGGCTCTAAGAGCACTGAGGAGGGCGATGCCCACCCTCCCATCCCTCCCTCCGCTTGGGCTGGCTCTTGGGGAGGAGGGACTGGTCCGGCTCCTGCCACAGCCAGGTTCCAGGCCTGCCCTGCTCCAGGGAGCAGTTCGGAAGGCTCTGGCCTCGCTGTTGCCAGCCCTGCTCTGCTGGTGCGGTTGAACCTGCCACCAGCCCTGCGCTAGGGCGCCTCAAAGGGAGCTCTGCGCCCGCTGCGGCTGCCTGGGCAGGTGGGGCTGGGTGGAGGAGCAAAGCTCTGCCTTTTTCCCAGGCTCAGGCTCCGGCTTCCCCCAGGCTCGGGCCCTCTGCCACAGGCAGCGTGGTGAAATCCGGGCTTCCCTTAGTGCCAGAGCCGAGTCAGGAGCTGTGGCTCAGTGGGAGAGGGTCCACAGATCCTGGGGCACGGGAATCACCCGTCCACGTGGAGGGGCTGGGGCTGTGCTGGGGGCCGGGGGAGAGGGGCACTGGGGTCTCTGCTGCGGTCGGGTCACTGCTCTTGGTGTTGCCGGGGGGTTCTCTGCGTGCAGGGCAGGGTGGAGGCAGGTCTTGGCTGCTCGCTGGTGTGCACTGGAGCTTGGAGCTGAGCCACGAGGTCGTGGGCTGAGCGCGGAGCTTGCAGGACCCTCTTTCTCGGGCTGTCTGGCCACTTAGGAGCTTGCACCACGTTTCTGCTTTGGCACCTCTGTCCTTAACCAGCCAGGGAGGGAGAGGGGGAGTGAGTGCCTGTGGCTTTGCCTTCTTCCTGGGGCCCCGTGGGTGAGGACCACCCACTCCCCCCCGTGCTGTACCCCCTTGTGCCCCATGAGACCCCTGCCCCCTTCTTTGTACCCCGGTGAGTGGCAGGCTGGGCTCCTGCCATGGGGCTGAGCTCAGCTGCCCTGTTGGATTTGACTTCAATAAAGTTTTCTATTTTTGACCGGTTGTGCCTTATTTTCCCTGCTGCCCCTGAAGAGGCTCTCTCTCCCAGCAATTTCCCAGGCATATTTTCCATGTCCTTGGCCACCGGAGCACTCGGGCCCTGCAGAGGCCAGAAGTGATGCTCACGTGGGCCGGCCATCTCCACAAACCCTCCACCACACCCCAGCGTGGTCAGTCCAGAGGCCTCATGGTGCTGACCCTTCATCCCCAGGTTGACATCTCCCATGTCCAGTCACTGCCTGGCCCCCTAAGGATGTTCCTCCAGGACAGGGTTCCCAACACCTGCACACACACACATGCACACACAGTACATGTGAGGATGTGGATGCAGTCCAAGCCATGGCCCAGCCCGCCCGGCTTTCTTCCACCCCAACATCCTCCCTCAAAGCTTCTCTTGGTTGATCCCCACATCCTCTTCAGCCACACCCATGTCCCACAGCCAGAGCATGGTGAAGTAGATCCCTGTGCTTGGCTAGCCTGACCCGAATCCCGCTGGCGCGGGCTGGCAGCCGCCGGCTCCCACCCGCCGCAGTGCTGCAATGAGGGCGCACGCGGTTGCAGATGGAGCCTTGGTGTGTCAGCAGCGCCCGGATTCCAGTGCTCCCCCACCCCGGGAGGTGATGGAAAGGAGAGATCCTCCCAGGAAGGCTTGCTGGAGCTGGGTGGTCCTGCTCCCCATGCAGATGGCTCTGCCCTGTATGGGATCTCCTGGCGGGATGGATGGGGGTGATACCAAAGCCGTGGGGCTTGCTCAGGGTCTTGTCTCCAGCTCTTTGGAGAAAAGATGGATCTTGGTAGGCAGGAACAGTCCAACACCCCCCTCCCACTATCCAACCGTCCCACCTCAGGGACCCCTTCCCTGGCCACTCATTCCTGTTTCTCCTGGTTTTTCTTCCAAACTGGGGCACCCGTCCCTGCTCCCGTCACACCAGTTCACCTCTTCCCCAGGGCCTCCAGTGGCCATATCAGGCTGCCAGGGCAGAGGAGCTCTGGCGCTGGGAGAGATTAGATCAGCCGGGGAAACCAGTGGTTCTGGCTTCGGTGGTTTGAGCCCTGTGCCAGCCTTGGCTCTCACAGCCTCCTCGTTTGTTTTGCTAACAGCATAAGGTTTTATCTTGAACCATCCAGGAAGTGTCTGGGCCTCCTGGGCAGGCAGGGCCGGGACCCGCGGGGAGATGCGATGGCTGCAGAGGAGGAAAGGAGACACCAGCAACCACCTCAATAACTGCTCCCCGCAGGGCTGGGCAGGGCAGTCTGGGGGCTTGGCTCAGCCCTGCTGTGTGCTTCCCTTTGGGAACTTTCTGAGAGAAGTTTCCCTTCCTTCCTCGTCCTCAGCAGCTCTTTGATGAACCTGGGGTGAGAACTCAGGTGCTGGCGTGGGGAGCGGCTCTTTCTTCTGCCTGGCTCCCAGGCTCCATCCTTTTTTACCAGGAGGGGATATTCTACATCCTTTCCCAAGACTGCCCCGGGTCCTTACAGCCCCCCACCACCTGGGAAGGCGGCTGGAGTGGTGTGAACCTGAGCAAGCTCAGCAGAGGTTCCTGCACCTGCCTGCGGGCTCAGAGCGCGGTGCAGCATTAATTACTCTCTGCAGGAGGGGAGGAGAGGAATATTGTAGCTGTAATGGACAGAAATGAAATCGTTTTGTCTCAGAATTTAGCTCAGAGTCTCCATAAATTGCAGGTTTAGGTGCTGGCAGATGTCTGGGAAAGTCTCCCACTGTCCTGGGTCAGTGGGTTTTCTCAAGGTCGTTCACGTGGAATGAGCTGATAAATGGATCCAGCAAGGAGCTGCAGATGGAGCTGAGGGTTCATGGGGGACCTGCCCTGCTTTTCCCCAGTTTCAGAGAGATGCTGTGCTGGGAGCAGTTCCTCCACACTGTGAATCAGCTCCTGCTCCTGGGATCAGCTGGGCTTGGGTCAGATTTGGCTCTGCCAGTCCGAGATTGAATGAGGGAGATGCCATTGAGGGGCTGCAGATCCCTTGATCTGCTGGGAAGAGTGGCTGTGTCAAAGCACAGCAGCTTGTGAGCCTCACTGGGGTGCCTGGGGGAGCTGGGGAGCACAGGATGGGGTGGGGAGTGGGTCGTGCTCTGTGCTGGGGCATTGGTGAGGATGCTGAGGGCACCACGGGCAAGGCAGGAAGGTGTGGTGGCTCCTGGCATGTCTGTGCTGGGGACTTTGGTTGATGGCAGAGGGTGAGCGCACCATGGGGTATTTGGGACCTCAGAATGTGAAGCTTCAGCCACGGGAGATGAGCAGCCCTGTGGTACAGCCAGAGCCAGTGTGGGTGTGCGCAGGCTGTGCTGCGGGGGGAGGTGACAGTGGGGTGTACCCAGCCTGCACCCCGTGCGTGGGAGGTGACAGCGGGATGTTCACTGCCAGCACCCCATTGAGGTGGCAGGGAGGGGAGCACGGTCTCTGTGACAAGGAGTGGCAGGGACACACACACAGGCCGTGTAGGGGATGCAGGGGTGCAGCCAGAGTCTCCCCTGGGAGAAGGTGGCACAGGGCGGGCTACAACCCCTGTCCCCAAGGAGGTGGCAGTGGGGGCTGTGCAGCCTGGACCGTGGCGGGAGGTGGCACAGGGGGTGCACAGCCCCCGGGAGAGGGGCACAGGGCTGTGCACAGGCTGTGCTGTGGGGAGGGTGGCAGTGGGGTGCACACAGTGACAGCAGGTGACAGCAGGGTGGGCAGCCTTGGGCAGGTGACACCTCTGTAGGCAGTGTCTGCAAGAATATAGTGTCACTTACTGTCCCTAACCCATCAAGGAGGTCTTTGGGTCTCTCCTGCCTGGCAGTCCCTGGCCCCACCAGTGCTGGGGACCTCGTCCTTTCTCCCATGAAGGCTCACCCAGCCCGTGCTCCCTGCCTGGGGCTCCCCACAGGGGGCTGGGTGACAGCACTGCCCAGTTCCCCTCCTGCCATTCCTCCCTGCTTCTCATTCCCCCCTGCCCTCCTCTTCCTCTCCCTTCTCACAGCCTCACCCTCTCCCCTGCCTGGTGCCCTTGGAGCCAGCGTTGGCCTTTCCTAGCTTGGATCTGAGGAACTCCTCCTTTTTCCCCCCGAATCTTCCCTCTTCTTTCACAACTCGGTCTGCTCCTCTCCACCCTCTCTCCTGATCTCTCCCTTTGCCCTGGCTTTCCCCAGTCTCTCCTGACTGTGCTGGCCCCAGTACAGAGGGATGCTGAGCCCTCCCAGTGCGGGGCTGAGCCCCTGGCTGGCTCTGCTGGCCGAGCTGTGGATCCTGGGGGATGAAAGCCCTGGCTGTGTGTGCGGCCGCCCGCTCCAAGCCTCCCTGATTGATATTCCCAGCACTGCTCTGCCCGCTCGGCCGGGCTCTCAGCTGCAGTGCTGTTCCCTGGAGTGGGGCCCAGCCCTGCAGGCTGCTTCACCCAACACCCAAATCCCGGGGCAGAACCCAGGGCTGTGACAGGGTGTGTCCCTGTGGTCCCTGTGTGTCCCCGTGGTCCCTGTGTGTCCCCAGGCACTCGATGGCCCCTGTGTGTCCCTGGGCACTCAGCCCAGAGAGCATCCAGAGGCTGTGGATGAGGTGAAGCACAAGAGGGTGGGATGCAGCTGGAGGG
>VXAD01000880.1:300018-340362 GCA_013399195.1 Dicrurus megarhynchus
GGGTGGAGGGTGGGGTGTTCCTGGGTGAGGACAGAGCTGGGATGTTCTGGGACGGGATGGAGGGAGGCTGGAGTAATGAGAGGGTGCGGGATGTAGGACAGGCCAGGGAGGGGGTTGTGGAGGGAACAAGGGCTGAGGAATGCCTGGAGCAAAGGGCACGGAGTGGCTGAAATTGCGTCAGGGGTGGGGAGGGCAGCCCTGGGAGCCGTGGGACAACAGCAGAGGGGTGGCTGCTCTGCTCTGGTGTCCCTGAGCTGGACCCCCAGAGTGAATCCCCCCGTGTGGGGCCATGCCAGGGCAGGTCCCAAAGGATTCCTTTGTATTTTGTGGGGTGTTGAACACTCAGCCCCGGTGGTGCAAATCTCCTGCTGGTTGGCACATCCTTCGGAATGCTGAGCGCTGTGCCAGGCCCAAATCACCTTCGTGCCCCTCCGCCCTCATCCCCACACACCCCTGTCCTGTGAGAGCACCTGCCAGTAGCCCTGGGCACGGCCCATCCCCAGGGCACAGCTGTGCTCGTGGGCCAGCCATGCTGCCATTGCACAACCCAGCACTGCTCCTGGGAGAAACCAAGATGGTCAGTGGAGATTGTTCCAAAAGAGGCTCCTCCTGCAGTGCCCTGAGCCTTCAGTGCCACAGAAAGCACAGCTTGGCTGAGGATTGAACAGGGGTGAGGAGGTCACCCCTGGCATCTTGGTGCCCCTTTTCCTGTCACCTCTGACTGTGGCTGCAGCATCCACCAGTGCAAGCTGGATGAAGCTCAGCCTTGGCTTCACCTCTGGGAGTCAGATCTGCAACTCAGACTCACTCAGCTTCCCCCCAACAGGTCCTTCATTGACCTTGTCTTTTGTCTTGACCCTTTCCTGTACTTTAAGGAGAGCTACAAAAAAGATGGAGAGAGATTTTGCACAGGCAGAGAGTGATAGGACAAGGGGAACTCTTTTAAACTAAAAGAGGAGAGATTTAGATGGGATATTGGGAAGGAATTCCTCCCTGTGAGGGTGGGGAGGCCCTGGCACAGGGTGCCCAGAGAAGCTGTGGCTGCCCCTGGATCCCTGGCAGTGTCCCAGTCCAGGTTGGATGGGGCTTGGAGCAGACTGGGATAATGCCAGGTGTCCCTGCCATGGCAGGGGTGGGATGGGATGAGCTTTCAGGTTCCTTCCAACTCAAACCATTCCATGATTCTATTCCCTGACTTTCTTAACTTTTCTGGAGGTCTCTGCACCCTTGAGGACCTGCTTTCCACATCCTACCTGTAGTAAAGGCTTCTTTTCCGAGTGCGACTCCCAGCCCAACCCACTCGAGAGGAAGAGGAGGTCAGGCAGAGGACCAGAAAGAAAACAACTCCCCCAGATCCCTTAGAAAACATTCCTGGTTGTTTTGCATCAACGCCCACTGTGGTGGAAGCTGTTTACTGCCTCAGCCCTTCAGCTGCTTGCAGGGAAGCGTGGGTGGGTTTGTGGTGGGAGGGTGGGCTGTGACCTGCCAGCAGAGCAGGAGAAAGCTCCACCACCTCATCATTTCCACCCTTCCGGCACTCACAGCCAGGTCTTGTGGGTCCTGCCCAGAGATCCCTGTAGATGCCCCTTTCCCGGGATGTAAACATCCTTCTGAGCTCCTCCTGGCTTGCAAAACACCCGCTGTGATCTCCTATCTGCACATGGCACCGGGATCCTGGCACGTTCCATCAAAGTTCAGGGCCGTCCTTTGGGGAGGGCAGCGATTCCCCACCCCTCTCCCTGGGAACTGATCCTGCTCCGGAGCTGTTGGAGCAGCGTGCCCCAATTCAGCTCCTCGGAGACATCTTGAAAGGCCACGGCAACCTGAAAGCCTGCAGCTATTTTGCTCCCACATGGCCTGGTTTTCACATCCTCCCAACTCCCCGGTGCTCGGGAGCAGCTGCCGGGGAGGCTCTGCCAGAGATCTGGCCCTGCTGGGGCGGGGGCACCTTTTGGCTGAGCTCTGGACTGAGATCCTGCTGGAAGTGTCCTGCTGGAGCGATGTGTGATGTTCCTCTCATGCTCGTCCATTCATCCTCCTGCTTGTTCCTCAAAAGCACTCGAGCCCCGTGGAAAACAAAACCCGCGCTTCAGGCGTTTGAAGAGCCCTTCGTTTTCATTCAGGCTGGGCAAGATCTTGTGGGGTGTTGTGATTCCAGGCTCTTCAAACGCCTGGAGGAGCTTGGGTGGGTTTTTTTCCCAAGGACATCAAGTGGATCACAGTTTATTAGGGGCTATCAGGGCGTCTCTTGCCCAGAGAGCTCAGAAACCTTCACTAAAATGCAGGAAATTTGTCTGGAGCCACGATCTGGTTTGGCCAAGAATGCGGCAGCAATCCTGGGATTTGAGGAGCTCATCTATCCCAGGGGTCCTGTGCCAGTGGGAATGGGAGCTGGAGCAGTGCAGGCAAGAGAAGTGGCCCTAAGAAGCCTTCCTATGACTTGTCCTACCTGTTTGATGTCTCCAAAGGGAGGTTTGTCTCACCTGGTATCTCCATTCATCAGGAGGTGCAGACCACTGAAGTGAGGGCTCTGCCCAACTCTGCAGCGTGTGGGTGCCCAGACCTCGGGAACAGGCACGATTCCTTGGGCAAACAGGAAAAGCTGCTGCCCTTTGCCTGTGGAAATGGAGCTGGTTGCAAAACAGGTTTGCCCTCAGAGGAAAATTTTCAATTTGAAAGCAAATCAGGAAGAATTGACAGTTTCCCCCCCCCTATTTCCCAAGTCAATGAGAATATATATTATATATAAATACATTTTTTTCCTAGTAATTTCTAAAGGCATGATTCTGACTGACCTTTTTGGGTTGAGCTCCATAATTAATACTTGGCTGGAGTCCTGAAGTGAAAGGTACCTTTGCAAGAGCATCATTTTTTCATTTTCACGTGTCAGCAAAGATCTCCCCCCCTGCCCCAACCCTGAAACAAGGAGCTCGCTTGAATAATGATTTGATTTCAGCAAATTGACAGGTTTTCCGTGGAAAGGCTTCCATGGAAGCATTCCTGGTTATCTCCATTTTTTTTTTAATAGAATCCTGAGCCTACAGCTTTGGACCCCCTGCTCCCCCCAGAGCCTTCAACACTCCCTGTCAGCTCCACTGGGTGCAACTGGGAGTCAGATTAGCTCATTATTTTCCCAGCATTATTTTCCCACTCCGCAGCTGTTGGATTCCTCGAGGGTTTTATTCAAGTGTCGCTCCCAGTCCCGGAAGCTTTTTCTCCCCGGGATCTTCAGATGGTTTTAACGTGATTATGAGACCTCCTGCTGCGGCCAGGGCCATTTCCACTCCACACCAACCATCTCCAGAATAGCTCCATTATCAGCGGGATGGTGACAGACGTTCCAGGACAGCACGGCCAGGCCAATTTAGACACCATTCCATAAAGATTATGGCCCCTTTCGATTTTACCGTTCGCCCTTCCGATGATTTATTTCCACATTTTCCTTGCCCATCTTCATTTCACCCAAAGAAAAGCCAAATGGCACCTCCTGGATGGGCTCAGAGCTGGGATAGGCTGAGGGTTAGGGAGGCTCTGTCCCCAGGCTGCCTAAATGGGTTTCTAATTGCGTTAGATCTTGCTCTGAGTTAGATAAATTCGATCTGACCAGGCAGGTTGGCACCGGGCTTTGGCGGCTTCTTTGAGCATCATGCAAATTTCAGGAGGCTTCAGGGCACCTATGTGGAGTCAGCCCGCATTTTCCCTGGATTTATTCATTAAATAGTGCCTTGGGAGCTGATGTCCATTTGAGGCTGGCTGCTCTGCCATCATTATTTCGGCAGGACTTGTAGACTGGCTCTGCTGACTGCAGGGTCAGCACTCGCTAATTGTCAGCTGAGTTGCCACTCAGGAGGGGGAGCAGGTGCTTTTTGGGATAACACCTGGGTCTGGGATTCCATGGATTCCTGCGTGTCGTTCCTCTGGTCGTGGATTCCTTCTCTGGTTCATCAGCAGTGAAAGAGCTGGGGGGTTGTTGGGAACTGGGGGTGGACACAGGGATTTGTGGGCAGGCACAGCCACCACGTGAGGCTCTGTGAGCAGCACGGAGCAGAGCTGTCACCCCGTGGCCGATGTGCCCCGTGGGACTGCCTGGCTGTGGTGGAGGTGACCCCAGTAACGTCTGGCTGGCTCCTGCCCGGAACTGTCAGGGTTCTTTGGGAGACACCACCTTCAGGGCTTAAATTTTGGGTGTGTTTCGAACAAAGGATGGGTCTCACAGGTGTGCACAGGCCACACCTTTGCTTAGAGGTGGGTCCATCCATCTCCCCTCCTTGTCCAAAGCAGGCAGAGCCCCTCGGACCTGATCCTGTGCTTGGCACCAGCTCTTCCCTCAATTCCTTCACGTTGTGCAAACAGGGAGCAATCCTGGGAATGCAGCTGGGTCTGCTGATCCACCTGAACACCTGGAGATGCTGTGGCAGGGCAGGGAGGGACCCCCGCGCAGACAGGACCCCCAGGCCACCGAGGGGAGGAGCAGAGGGGAACTGTAGGTGCCAGGAGGTGACACCAACCAGGGCAGTGCCTGCCTTGTCCCTGTCCCTCAGGGTGCTGCTGTGCCAGGAAACGCCCTGAGCTCTTCCCATCACCTGTAGGGTGGGTGCAGAACGAGCAGGGAGGGCTCTCAGGGGGCTTCTCCTCCAAAAATCAGTGCAGTGGCTGCACAATGTGCTGCAGGGGGGCCATGGGAAAGGATGGGAAGAGCTGTCTCAGCTCCATCCTCGCCCCAGCACAGCAGCAGAAGCGCTGGTGGCTCAGACAAGCTGTAAAATGGTCGGCTCAGGGACGAGCTGAGCCCATGTCCTGTTTCCTGGAGCTTGAGCGTTGCCCTGGCTGGTTTTGGCAATTCAGCTCCAGCTTTCCTCAAGGCTTGCCCTGGTTTCCATGGACATAATATTCCCCTCAGCCTCCTGCTCCGAAGGCTGTGCTGCAGTGCACTGGAGCCCTGCTCCTCTCCAGGCAAAGCAAATCATTCCCAAGCCTCCACCCACAGAAAGCTGGCTCTGGGTCGTTCAGAGCATGGTCCCTGGGCTTATCATTCTCCCTCTCTGTATCCAGGGATGTTGCAGCGCTCCAGGTTGGTTTGTGAAGGAGAGGGGTTCATGAATCCTTGTGAAGTTGAGTAACTCCTGCGCCACAATGGCTCCCTTGTCACTTATTTTGATATTCCGGGCGCTGGCTCTGACATTGCCTTTCACTCCCGGCCCTGTGAGTTGCTGCATTGTGGCGGCTGTTGGGGAAGCAGCTCCTTTTGGCAGCTGCCTGAGAGGAGGCTTCTGGTGTGTGGGGAGGCGCAGGAGCCTTTGGAAGCTGCCAGAGGAGCCCGGGAACCACAGATCCCGCTTTGGGATCAGCAGCGAGGCGGTTAACAAGGGCTGGATTTCCCCCACTGCGCTCAGGGAGGGGGAGCAGGGTGGCTCCCTCCATCCCCGCCAGCAGGAAAAGGGTGCCCGGGGCGGATTTTATGGTTTCCTTTGTGAACAATGGAATTTCTCCTGCTGCTCGGTCCCTGCCCTCTGCACAGGGGGTGATGCTGTGGGTTTGTGGGGACATCCCAAATTCCTCTTCCCTCCTGGCATTGCTGTTGTTGGGGCTGAGTTTGTTTTCCCTGGGTTTAGCAAGGACAATCTGGCTGGTGCAGGTCCTGATGGGATCTGGAGATGTTTGAATGAGGGAAGGAAGAGGCAGGAGGGAGCAGAGGGGCTGAGGAGTGCGGGGTGCCCTTGGCCCCATCCAGCATCCGTGAGTGGGAATCCTCACGGAACCATTAAGGTTGCAAAAGACCTCCAAGGTCATCAAGATTTGATGTCACCCAGCCCAGAGCACTGAGTGCCACCTCCAGTCGTTCTTTGAACACCTCCAGGGATGGTGATTCCACCACCCTCCTTCCAGTGCCACCCTTTCCATGAAGAAATTTCTCCCAATACAATTTTTCTTAACGTGCCCTCATGGCAGAGGGAACCAGCACAGGCAGGGATTGGTGTTGGGGGGTTTGGGATGTGCAGCCAGGACCAGGCAGGTCGGGGACAGCCCATGAAAATTCGTCACCAAAACGAGTTCCTGCTACTGCCAGACGAGCCCCAAAACTGGAGCTGTGGGTTTGGGCCTGGCTTCCCTGTGGCTGGAAGGCTGGGACAGGGCTGGAAGGAGCACAGGGAGGGGCAGCAGGGCTGGAAAAGGCACAGGGAAGGGCAGCAGAGCTGGAAAAGGCACAGGGAAGGGCAGCAGGGCTGGCCAGACCTGCCCGGTGTCTGCAGGAGGACCTGGCAGAGCAGGATGCAGCCCGGATTTGTGGAATTGGAAAGGGGTAGAGCGAGGAGCAATTACTGCTGTTTCCTCACAACCCTGCAGGTAGGAGAAGTTCAAGGCAAAATGAGCAGGCGGCAGAGGCAGGAGCAAAGGGAAGAGCTTTTCCAGCGAGCACATGGGCCGGGAGTTCATTGCTGCTGGAATCCGCGGAGGCCAGAGCAGGCACGGGCTCAAAAAGGCAGGAGAGCACTTCACAGAGGATGGGGGTCATCGGAGGGAGAGCTGCCAATGATTCCTCCTCGAGAAAAATCCCTGAGCTGCGGCAGCACAGAACCTTCAGGATTTTCCTGGAGATGAACATCCCTGTCAGAGCATCTCTTGCGGGAAGAGGGGGCTGGGGGCTCTGTTTGTCCCTCAGGTGTGGAGCTGGCACGGGTGTCTCCATCAGGAATATCACAGCGAGCACTGGGGAGCCCTGAAAACGAGTTTTTTTTATCCAAAGCCACCATTTCTCAGCAGAGAAAACAGACAGCTCTGCCCCAAATCCCATTCCAGCACAGTGGCAGCAGTTGTAAATAGGAAACCAATAAATAGTGGGGGTAAAAGGAGGGTGTTACAGCAATTAGGAGAAATGAGTCATTCTGGAGTGTAGAAAATTAACAAGCAAAGCCAAAGACATTGGGGGAAAATCAATTATTACAAAGTCAACACAATAAGTACTTTAAAAAATGCGCCGGGAAGAGGTGGAATCCAGGAACTGTCAATCCCAAGTGGAGATTGCAAAATTGTTAATTATGGAGAAAAATGCAAAAGTATTCAATAAATAGTTGGAGTAATCTGGGCTGAGACATAACGTAGGATGTGGGACCTGCCCATGTGCCGGGAGCCAGCAAAGGCATTCAAAACAGAGATATTTGACATGATTGAATGGAATAATTTGTGCCAAAAAGTGGGATCTCCCTGCTCTGGAGGTGTCCATGGAGCTGGGGAGCCTGGGATGGGCAGGACTGGGAGGGCAGCGATGCCACGAGCAGCTGGAAGAGCTGGCTGGGGCTGTGCAATGCTTGCTGTCCTCGGCAGCCCCAGGGAACAACTGGATTAATGGCTAAAGCAGGGAATGGCTGATGGAAATAGCACTGACGTCAGTCACTGTGGCTGATGGCAGGGGACACTGGGCACTGGAGTTACGTGACAGGTCCAGCTTTTAAACCTTTCCTTAGGCATGGTGCTGGCCTCCGTGAGGAACAAGGTTTGCTCCAGGCGTTCCTGCAGGGCTGGAGAGGCAGAGCTGGTTTGTGTTGGGTGCAGAGCAGCTGGAGACTGATGGATGTGCCTGCTGATAATGGGGACATTTATTATTATTATTATTGTTGTTATTATTATTAATTATTTTGCATGGACACTACTCTCAGGTTGGACATCAGCAGGAATTTCTCCATGGAAAGGGTGGTCGGGCATTGTGGGGAGCTGCCCAGGGAGGTTTGGGGTCCCCATCCCTGGAGGTGCCCAAGGAACACCTGGACGTGGCACTCAGTGCTCTGGGCTGGGGATCAGGCACAGCTTGGACTCGATGACCTTGGAGGGCTTTTCCAAGCTGGGATTCTGGGATTCTCAGCACGGTATTGTGAGGCAGATCTGGTTTATCCAGAGCTTAGAGAAGGAAAGCTTGGCTGGGATTCCTCGTGGAGCGAGGTTCTTCTGGAGCTGCTCCTCGGCGGCGGCGCCGTGCCCGCTGCCGTGCAGCGCCGCAATCAACGGTCTGGAAGGAAATCTAAAATCATTGCTGATAAACCTGCGGCCGCCACGGAGACTGGTGGGGTGGGAGATGGTGCTGAGGACGGAGCAGTCATGCAGAGCAATCCAGATTGCTTGGTAAACTGGGCCCATTTAAGCAAAGCGCATTTTAACACAGCCCAGCGCGAAGCTGCACGCGGAGAAACAGGGAATGCTGGCTGATATCCTGAGAAGCGCTGACTTGAAAATGGATTCAGGGGTCACGCTGCGTGAGCAGCTCAGGGTTCAGAGACCCTGGCACAGACCTCAGGTGGAAAAACCTGCGAGGTTGGAGGGGCAGGAAGGTGCTGGAGGAGGCCCTGGTGAGACGGCAGCTGCAAGGGTCACCTCTGATGAGGAGTGGGGAGAAACTGGGGCGAGGAAAAGATGAGGGTCCCAAACCAGATTTGCTGTTTGCAGGTTGTGACTTGGCCCTGCTATGTTTGACTCCTCAAACAGGAGCTCAGGCAGGCCTCAGCTGCACCGCACAAGCAGCTCCTTGTGCAGAGGCCACTGCCGGCTCTAAGGCTCTTTAACCTCCCGCAGAAAGGTCACACCAAACCCAGTTTCAGCGAGTCAGGGCCAGGCAAATTGATTCCGTGCCTTTCCATGACTCCAGAGTGGGGCTGTGCGGGTGGAGAGCTTCCCAGAGCACCCGCCGGTGGGGCTGGGCACAGCGTGGGGGGGGCACTCCCTGTGCCAGTGCCACGCTGCCCTGTGGGGCTGCAGGGGACAGGGCTTGGGAGCCCTGCAGTGAGAGGAGCCCTTTAGAGGGCTGCCTGGCACGAGGTGACATTTAAAGGAGGTGTTTTTCAGGTAAAAGCGCTGCTGTTTGATGGAGCCCCTCGGGGGAGGCACCGTGGCTGTCACAGGCGGGCTCTGGGAGGTTGTTTGTGTTATCGCAGCACCCCGAGGAGCCTGGCTCGTCTGGCTGGGCTGGTAGGAGCACAGAAGGAAAGCAAGAGCCCGGAGCTCCGGATGAGCCGCGGCCAGGCGGGGAATTGGTGTCAGCCGGGCAGGCAGGGTGCAGGGGGAGGCTGGGGGAGGGCAGTGCCAGGCTTTACACGCTCCCCGTGGGCTAAGAGGGCACTCCAGAGGGTCATTGGCACCTGGGCAGTGCTGCCTTGTCCTCAGCTCCTCCAGAGCCCTCCCAAGAGGGGCTCATGGGTGCCTTAATGACAGGGATTGCACCCTCTGCTCTGGAACCCCATGGGCATAGGGTGCCTGTGCCCCATCCTGGCAGTGTCCAAGGCCAGGCTGGACAGGGCTTGGAGCCACCTGGGATAGTGGGAGGTCCCTACCCATGGCAGGGGTGGGATGAGATGAGCTTTAAGGCCCCTCCAACCCAACCCATTTCATGATTCTGTGACTGCACTTGGCCAAACCTTGGCCAAACCTACCACTGGGGTTTTTATACCAGTGATTAACCTGGTCTTCCCTGCTGCAGGTGGAGGTCACTCCTTCTTATCTGCCAGTGGTCCCAAGCAGAGGCTTTTCCTTTCCAGCCTTTGCCACCCTCAACCTTCTCTTCCTTGAACCAATTTCTCTTTTTTTAAAAAAATTTTTGTCACGGTTTCTAACAACTGCTTCTCTGTTCTTCTCTGCTGAAGTGGGGCACATCTCCTCCAAAGTGGTGCCCAGCTCAGCGTCCTGGCGCCCAGCAGAGCTGGCACACCCCAGCCTGTTCACACACCCCGACACTGATGCATTTTTGGGTGGGAGGTTGGCACCGTGGGTGGATCCCCAGCCCCTGATGTGCAGTGATCCTCAGCCAGCTGTGATCACTCCTCACGAGGGTGCAGATGTGACAGATCCATCCCACATCTGTCACGCCCGCAGTTAATGAAAGCAGCGCCCAGCAATGGACTTGGGACACAACCCAGAGATTTAATTTGATCCATGATCCCAGCTGAAAGGGCTCTCTGCAGTATCTCCTTTGGGAATAACGCTTTCCAAATGATTCGCACCCACCCCGCACTACATCACCCAGGCAGGGACGTGCCGTGCTGCACCTCCGCGGTTTGCTTGTATTACTTATGAGAAAAATCAACTAAAACAGTGTTAAAAAAACTTCCTCGAGTTGAGCTAGAACACTGACTGCTCCTCCTCCCTCCACGAGGCCTGCTGTCTTTTCAAAGGAAGGAGTTCAATGGCTTGACATGTTTGTTTGTGACAAACCTACAGTGGCTGTTACTCATTTCCTTGTTATCTTGTAGGTACTTACAAAGAGTTCTTTTATCTGCTTCAGTATTTTTCCAGGAACTGAAATTAAGCTAACTGTTTTATAATTCTCCAGCTCTTCTTTTTTCTCATCATTAAAGACAGGCGCTATTTTAGCTCGCTTCCAGTCTTCTGGAAGCTCCCTGATTCCCTACAAATTCTTCAGGAAAAAAACCAAAAAAAGTCTTGGGGAAAAAAAAAAAACACCTAACTAAGCCCTAACAGCTCTGAAGTTACTTAAATCAGGTCTCTAAGCATCTGTGGTGAATTTAATCAGGTCCAACCAACCTTAAAGCAGCTCATCTAAATGCTCCCTCTGTGTTCCTTCCCTCTGTTCGTCTCAATTCCTTCCCCTTCCTGGCCAGTGCTCGCTGTGTGTGGGACGCCTGATTGCCACTGATTTGTAGTAAAGACACCAGCACAAAAAAAGGTATTGAGCCTAAATGATGTGTTGGCTCCTCTGTCTCCTCGCCACCTTCAGATCCCCGGCAAATAATTCCCATCTTGGGCTTCTTCCCGCATTTATGGTGGAGAAATACCGTGGTGGCTTTTTCTTGCTCTCGGTGTTTGTGTTTAATTCCCTGCTCTTGCCCCTTGAACTCGTGCTACCCTCTCCACTCCTCGGTAATCACGCCAAAGAAGGATTTGGTGGAAGGATTTGGAACGGGATAATGATGTGGCTTAATGGCTGTTGGCAGGGAGCTCCTCCCGAGCGTGAGGCAGAGCTGGGGAGGGAAAGTGTGAAGTGGGGTCTTTGAAATGCCTAACGAGCACACGAAAGCAGTGTTGGTGGTGACCCTGGGTGGAGAATGCTGAGGATGGGAGCTGGGGTCAGGCCAGGGGCTGGCAGGGCAGGGAGGATGTTGCCATGGCTCCGTGCTGGGCAGTGATGCCATCAGAGCGGCTTTGGGGCAGCCTTGGCCACGCAGGGCTTCGGGGTTGGGTTGGGGACCCGCAGAGTGGGGACCCCCAGTGAAGGGTGGGGACAATGATTCAGGAGGCTGTGCCGATGGGGGACCTTTCCAGAGCTGTCCTGCCACGGGAGGGGATATCTGGGTGACAGAAATGGCTGGGACAGAGCCGCGGAGGGAGAGATGGGTTGGGGGAGCACAGGGACCGTGCAAAGTGTGCTCCCCACATGTGATGGGGGGCTCTTGGTTGGGATGGAGCCTGGTGCTGAGTGTGCCAGGATGGCGCTGGGGGGCTGGGGATGGCTCTGGGGGACTGGGGATGGGGGCTGATAATGGGGTCAGGTTGGATGACCCCACCCTTTGCCTTCATCTGCTGGGTGGGTGATGCAACAGCTTCTCTCTTGCCTGCAGTTACCTCATCGCCGAGTGACGTTCTCTGCAGCCAGCCAGGCTCAGGACCTGCAAGACCCCTCCCAGCACAGCTACTATGACAGCGGGCTGGAGGAATCCGAGACCCCCAGCAGCAAATCTTCGTCGGGGCCCCGCATCGGGCCCCTGGCTCTGCCCGAGGACCACTACGAGCGCACCACGCCCGATGGCAGCATCGGGGAGATGGAGCACCCTGAGAATGGTACGTGCCCGCCCCCCATGCCTGTCCCCTCCCCTGGGACCTGTGCCCGAGGCTCCTGGTCCTCCACGATCCATGCCCCCGGTGTGGGTGACGTGGAGCTCGGCTGGGACAGGCTGGCCACGCTTGGCTTGGCGGGGATGGGAGGGTGCAGAAGAGGTGAGGCTCAAAGCAAGAGAGCAGCAAGGACGTGCTGGGGAGGGGAGAAGTGGGTGAGGGAGGGGAGGTCTGGGCGAGCTGTGGGGTGGAAAGAGTCAGGGAGACAGGTGGGTGTGGCAGGGGACAGGGGGGTTTGCAAAAACGCAGACAGGGGCCCCGACAGGGTGGTCTGAGATGGCACCACAGGGGCNGTTCAATGGCTTGACATGTTTGTTTGTGACAAACCTACAGTGGCTGTTACTCATTTCCTTGTTATCTTGTAGGTACTTACAAAGAGTTCTTTTATCTGCTTCAGTATTTTTCCAGGAACTGAAATTAAGCTAACTGTTTTATAATTCTCCAGCTCTTCTTTTTTCTCATCATTAAAGACAGGCGCTATTTTAGCTCGCTTCCAGTCTTCTGGAAGCTCCCTGATTCCCTACAAATTCTTCAGGAAAAAAACCAAAAAAAGTCTTGGGGAAAAAAAAAAAACACCTAACTAAGCCCTAACAGCTCTGAAGTTACTTAAATCAGGTCTCTAAGCATCTGTGGTGAATTTAATCAGGTCCAACCAACCTTAAAGCAGCTCATCTAAATGCTCCCTCTGTGTTCCTTCCCTCTGTTCGTCTCAATTCCTTCCCCTTCCTGGCCAGTGCTCGCTGTGTGTGGGACGCCTGATTGCCACTGATTTGTAGTAAAGACACCAGCACAAAAAAAGGTATTGAGCCTAAATGATGTGTTGGCTCCTCTGTCTCCTCGCCACCTTCAGATCCCCGGCAAATAATTCCCATCTTGGGCTTCTTCCCGCATTTATGGTGGAGAAATACCGTGGTGGCTTTTTCTTGCTCTCGGTGTTTGTGTTTAATTCCCTGCTCTTGCCCCTTGAACTCGTGCTACCCTCTCCACTCCTCGGTAATCACGCCAAAGAAGGATTTGGTGGAAGGATTTGGAACGGGATAATGATGTGGCTTAATGGCTGTTGGCAGGGAGCTCCTCCCGAGCGTGAGGCAGAGCTGGGGAGGGAAAGTGTGAAGTGGGGTCTTTGAAATGCCTAACGAGCACACGAAAGCAGTGTTGGTGGTGACCCTGGGTGGAGAATGCTGAGGATGGGAGCTGGGGTCAGGCCAGGGGCTGGCAGGGCAGGGAGGATGTTGCCATGGCTCCGTGCTGGGCAGTGATGCCATCAGAGCGGCTTTGGGGCAGCCTTGGCCACGCAGGGCTTCGGGGTTGGGTTGGGGACCCGCAGAGTGGGGACCCCCAGTGAAGGGTGGGGACAATGATTCAGGAGGCTGTGCCGATGGGGGACCTTTCCAGAGCTGTCCTGCCACGGGAGGGGATATCTGGGTGACAGAAATGGCTGGGACAGAGCCGCGGAGGGAGAGATGGGTTGGGGGAGCACAGGGACCGTGCAAAGTGTGCTCCCCACATGTGATGGGGGGCTCTTGGTTGGGATGGAGCCTGGTGCTGAGTGTGCCAGGATGGCGCTGGGGGGCTGGGGATGGCTCTGGGGGACTGGGGATGGGGGCTGATAATGGGGTCAGGTTGGATGACCCCACCCTTTGCCTTCATCTGCTGGGTGGGTGATGCAACAGCTTCTCTCTTGCCTGCAGTTACCTCATCGCCGAGTGACGTTCTCTGCAGCCAGCCAGGCTCAGGACCTGCNTCAGGGAGACAGGTGGGTGTGGCAGGGGACAGGGGGGTTTGCAAAAACGCAGACAGGGGCCCCGACAGGGTGGTCTGAGATGGCACCACAGGGGCGAGCAGAGGGGCTGTATCGCAGCCCGTGTGGAGCTCGTGTGCCACAGCCAGGGGTCCTGTGGGTGCCTGCTCTCAGCTCAGGGGGGTTGGGGTGTGCTGGAGCTCCCTGTGTCTGTTTGGGGTGGCAGCTGTGGGAGTTTCCAGGGGGCAGAGGGCAGAACAGCTTTAGTGGCACAGGCTGGGCTGAGGAGATCTGTGAGCTGGAGGCTCAGCGAGCGTGGTGGCGGCGATGGCAAACCCCAGAACAATGTGTCCTGCTGTCACCACGCCCCTCAGGTCACCTCCCGATGGGGTCCAGCTTTCTCTGAGAACCCCTGGAGGTGTCTGCGCTGTCACCGCCAGAGAGCCGCTTCCCCCCTGCCCCGGCGCAGCTTCACCACGGTCGTGCTGCTCGTGCTGCCCCTGTGCTGCCCCGCCTGGCTGCAGCCCACCCCCCCAGCTGTCTGCTCCGGCCAGCTCCCGTCGCTTCCTTGGATTTGGCTCTGGCTGTGCACATAACATCTTCTCTTGTATGCCTGCTGCCTTCTGTGCTCGTGTCCCCAGGGGAGGTGGCTGTGGCAGTGGCAGGGTCAAAGAAACCTCTGGGAGGGAAGAGGAGGAGGTGGCAGAGGGTTCTCCTGAAGTCTCCGCCTGTTTCTGGGAGCATCCTTGACTTTGGGACAGGCGTGTGTGTGGTGGGAAGGTGGATGAGCGTGTGTTCAGCTCGTTTTTGGGGAGCTGCAGACCCGCTGGGTCCCTCTGTTATGGAAATGGACAGGTCTAGTGGAACGTCTCTTCCCGATTCCCAGGTTATTCCTGGAGTAACATTGGAGTTCTCTGTGTTACAACCATTGGAGCAAGGCATGGTGGGGTTCCCAAATCCATCTGTTGCTCCTGCAATGAGGCACCGCCCATTCTAGGAATGTTGTGCAGATCACTTTCTTCCCAGAAGTGCCGGTCAGTCCCCTGGGAAGAGCAGTTTGGAGCAATTCCTGGAGCCCTGGCACAGGGTGACAGCACTGGGCTTCCCAAGTGTCCTTGAGTACCTGGAAGAGAGACTGGAAGGGTGGTGAGCAAGGAGATGCCACGTGGATGAGCTGAAGGTGAGGCAGTGGTGATGATGGACATGGAAGAGGGAAGGTTGAGCCCTGGAATGTGACAGGAAACTCAGAGATGATGAGGGAGGAGCAGGGCTAAAAGTAGAGAGAGGAGAGAGAGAGGAGCACCTGGAAAGCAGAGGGCAGAGAGGGCTGTCCTGGGATGTTCCTTGGGATGTTTGTTGTGTGCCCGATGGGGATGAGCAGAGCTGAGGAAGGCCAAGAGGCACTGCCTGGAGCCCCTGGCAATGGCTCCCTGCCCACAGCATCACAAACCTGCCCTAAAACCCAGCTCCCTTCTCAGCACAAGGTGCCCTCTGTGTGTGTCCACCTCCCAGAAGGACGGGAATCACCCCACACCACCAGCTCCACGTGTGGTACAGGCACCGCAGAGGCTCCCAGGGAACAACGACAACCCTGCTCCGCTCTCCATCCCCCAGAATTGGCTCCCTTCCCATGGCAGTGCTTGGGAATCAGGCTCCAGCGGCTGTCCTGACCTGTACTGGGTGCAGAGGCCGTGGCAGGCCAAGGCTCTGGGAATCCACCAGCATTATCCCGAGCTGGTCCTGGTGCTCTGCAGATAATCTGGCACGGCAGTTCAGGGGACCTGAGGAGCTGGGGTCAGGGTGGTGATCCTCTAAGCAGACTGTGAGGGGACCCTGGCACTGGGACAGGTGATTTGGGGATTAGGAGGCGCTGGGGGTGTTGTGTTTGCTCTGTCCCCTGCCCTTTCTGCTTCCAAGCAGACCTTGTTTGTCCAGAGAAGGGTCATGTCTTGCTTCCTACAGAGAAGGAACGATGCGGGACCATCATGACCTTTTGGGGACTGTCCCACCATGTCCTTGCCTTGGCTTCAGCAGCAGCACCAGCCCCTCAAAGCGATCAGATCTTGGGTTTTTGGGCAGACTAAGCCGTTCTTGACCTTCTGTTAAACTGCGGAGACGTGCTGGATCCCGCACCCCCATCCCGCAGCACGCGTGCGAGGCTGACACGACTGTGCATTTTCTCGGCTTTCATCTGGTTATAAATATCCAACATAACAGGGCTTCCATTGCTTTCTCCAGGAGATTATCCCTGCAGCCGAACCAATCTGATAAGCAAGTATGCAAGGCTATTTATAGCTTTTCAACTGGAAGACAGATCCATGCCTTTTCTTTGTAGATGGTTCTTCACTTGATTAACACACATCTCAGTGTCCTCCTTTTTTGGACCCTTTCTGCTGTGCAGACTGCAGTGAAATGCTGTATTGCAGGGGCTGAGCCAGGCCCTTTGCAGGAGGAATTACGCTGGTTCTGGTGAAGACTCCTTCAGGAGCTTGGTGCTGCTGTGGCAGCTCCTCAGTCATCCCAGGCGTTTGTCATCCCTGCTATTTCCCCTCACTGCCCACTGTTTCCTCCCCAGCATTTCCCTGGGCTGGTCCCCACCTCGGTGGGGCATGCTGAGCTGGGAGCGGAGCTCAGTCTCCCACTTGGCCACCCGGTGCTTTTCCCAAAGTTGTCTGTTGCCCCTGGATCCCAGATTTGCTTGGGTTGGAAGGAGCCTGGGAGCGCTGGTGCTCCGTGGAGGCTCTGCCCTGCCATAACGCATGCAGGGCTTGGGCGGGGACAGCGCCAGCCGCTCTCCACCAGCCGTGGAGGGAATTTAGCAGGATTTCAGGACCAAATATGAGCAATTTAGGATTTGTTACACGGAGCCGGTTTTCCCTCTGTCCCTGTGCGGTGTGAACGTATCCGAGATTGTGATTTATTGGATGAGGCATTTCTGATTCGTGTTTTTCCGCCCCCAAAATCTGTTTAATGGCTGTTATTTAAAGTGGGAACCCCATGCCATTTTTAATGCGTGCAGTTACAACCCTGCTTGGAGTATGGAATTAACAACCACCTCATGAGCTTTCCCAACGTTCTCTGTGCCGTAGGATCTGCACTTCCCAGATGTTCATGAGTTTATTCTCACAGTTCCAGGGAAGAAACTCCGCCATAGGTGGGGAATGAAACAGGAAATTGCAATTTGCATTTTTTGAGGTGGCTGCTCGCTCTGGGTGACCCTGGATGAGCTGGCAGCTCCTCTCTCTGCCATTTTCGGGATCCTGGTGTTCCAGAGGCACGAGGCAGGAATCTGGCTGCTCCCAGATGCTGGAGCCCAGGCTGCTGCTAACGTCCGAGGTGGGAGCAGAGCTCGGCTTTGGGACTTTGTGGCAGAGCTGGTTTTAAGCCCTCCTGCCTGGTTCATTGCCGGGGCTTTGCCAAGCCCAGCCTTTCCTGGTGCTGTCCCAGCCCCTCCCAACACCTCGGCACAGCTGGAGCGGATGGATGGAGATGCTGCTTCCTGCGTTTGGCTGCTGGGCTCAATAAAACCCTGCCAGTCCAGGTTTTCCTTTGTTTCAGGGAAGATTTAGAGGCATGCATTGCAAAGCCGAAAGGAGCAGCTTGTCTTACTTGTATGTGACATGGCCATGAAATCCCAGACCATGATTTCTGCTGGGAGCTTTCCTTTGGGAATTTCCCACTTTGTTAGCACAGAGTGTGAGACCCCAGGTGAGCCCTCCCAGTGGCCGGTCCTCTCTGCCCCCAGTTTCACCAGTCTACACTTAAATCCTGCTTCAGCTCCTCCCTTCTCTTCCCACGGAGTCCCACAACACCAGAATTCCCTCTCCTGGTGCGTACTCGGAGATCCCATTCAGGCAACTCAACATTTAAAGATCTCTTTGAAAGAAAACTGAGTCAAGTCCCTCCCTGTGAGCAGAGCCAAGGCAAGAGATTTTGGCAGCTGGGTCTCTCTTCCTCTCCTCCCACCCTTCCTCGCGCTCCTCCCAGCCATTGCCATCTGCTCCTGCCACCACCACAGACCTGCAGCCTCCTTCCTGGGCAGCAGCAACATCTGGCACATCTTGGATGTGTGTGGTGCTTTTTGGCAACCCTTGCAGAGGCAGTCTGGGGAGAAGTTTCCCTCCTCCTCTTTCCTCCATTTCTGATTATAGTTCAAGCCTTCCGTTCCTTCCGCTCATTTTCCTCTCTGCGTGGTCTCCAATTTGCCCACAAGCTCTTGGTGGGGTGGATGAGTCCAGGTGATGGCCCAGAGCCCCCCGGCAGCACTTGGTGACATCCACAGCAGCTCCAGGTGCGGGGATGATGTGGCTGGGAGTGTTTGTGTTCACAGTGTGACCGTGGCACGGAAACACGGCTGCACCTGGCTGTGTGGGCACCCTGCAGTGCCGTGGGATCATGGAATGGCTTGGCTTGGAAAGGACCTTAAAACCCATCCAGTCCCACCCCCTGCCATGGGCAGAGACACCTTTCCCTATCCCAGGTTGCTCCAACCTGGCCTGGGACACTTCCAGGAATCCAGGGGCAGCCACAGCTGCTCTGGGCACCCTGTGCCAGGGCCTCCCCACCCTCCCAGGGAGGAATCCCTTCCCATCCATCCCTGCCCTCTGGCAGTGGGAATCCATTCCCTGTGTCCTGTCCCTCCAGCCCTTGTCCCCAGTCCCTCTCCAGCTCTCCTGGAGCCCCTTTAGGCCCTGCAAGGGGCTCTGAGGTCTCCCTGGAGTTTTCTCAATGCTGAGCACCCCCAGATCTGAGCACCTTGAGAAAGTTGGATGGCTCAGAGGATTCCCGAGCCAACCATCCCTTTTTCCTGCTCACCACGAGGATGGATTTGCAGCCCTGGGCAGTCACTGCCTCCTGCCTCTGCTTTAGTGCCAGTCATGAGCTGCTTTTTGAGGTTCTCACTGCGATTGTTGTTCAATTCCTCGCAGCCAACAGATGGGACAAAAAAATTACATTCTGTCTCCTTCCCTGGCACAGAGGCTCCTCTAGATCTTAAAACCTATTCTCTTTTTCCTACATTATCTCTAAATGTCCCTTTTGTCTTGCAGAAAGAGTTCCAGGCACATTTGCAGTCTGTGGAGTTGGGTTTTTTTTTTTTTGCAAATGTACCCTGCAGCACTTCTGCTTTGTTGCAGAGGCTGAGGAATGCCTTTGTCTGGGATGTGGGATGTGGGATTCCAGCTAGATCCGTGCCACTCCTGGTCCTTGCAGACTGGGATCCAGCAGGTCATGCATCTGCCCAGCTGGGCTTGGCCCTGGCTGCTGCTCGGACTCCTCTCTAGCTGAGACATTGTGGGTTTGGGGTTTTTCTAACTGATCTTCAGCCCTTTTTAACACTCCAGGGCTGGAATTCCTTTTGTCCCACTCCAGCCCGGGTTTAGGGTGTCCACATTCTTTGTGACCATGTTCTGCTCCTCATCTGCCTCCGGAAGTTCTCTCTGGGTCCCTCAGTGATCTTCAGCACCTGCATTTCTCCAGAAGAAATCGGGAGCTTCTCCCCTTTCCACACTTAATGTTGGTTCACCCCCAAAGCCGGCTCCTGATTTGCTTAATCACCACTGGGAAAAGATTTCTATCAGAAGAGAAAACATCCAGCAGATTGCAAATGGCCCTGGATTGCCCCATCCCGGTTTCAACATTTCTGCCTGAGCTGTAATTCCAGCCCTGTTTCCTTAGTTTCCATATTTTCTGGGCAAACTCTTACGCCAGAGCTGCTCAGGGCAGAGCAGCTGTCCTGCCACGCCAGCCAGGTCACCTTCCTTAATTGTCCCCAGGAGCCCAGGGTAAACAGGGGACGGCTGTTCCCCTGCCCCAGGAAGGAGCACACCGCTCCCAGCTCCAGAGCGCCTTTAATCCTCTCATCACCTTCTAAGAAGGCTGCTCCTTGCTTCCGACGTTGTCCAAAATAGCTGTAATAATTCATCTGCCTCTCTTGCCTCACAGGATTATGTGGTAGCGCACACATAAGGTTGTCCTCAACTTCTCCAAAGATCCTTGGCGGATCCTGGATATCTTTAGAGGAGTTATTTGAAGAACCCAAACTTCCCTGGTGGATTCTGGTTGGTTTTTCCCCCCCTTCCTGCCCCTGGGCTCACGTGGTGTGGTTGTGAAAGGTCCGGGCAGTGCAGTCAATTTGGTGTCAACACCCAAGAGACAAAATCTCCATATTTCAGTGGGAAGGCGCCTTCTCTTGGAGAATACCTAGGTTCAGGATTGGATTTTGGGAGTTTTCCGCTGTTCCTTGCCATCCTGGGCTGGGCTGGGGTGTCCTCCAGTCCCTCTTGCTGTCTGTGGCAAGCCAGTGGAAATCCGTGAATGTCCTCTCGCTTGTGTTGTGTCCTTCACATTCCTCCTGCTCCGCATTTACTGGATGGAGAACACTTTATCATTTTTCCTATCATTTATTCCTCTCTCCATCTGGAAGCCCTCTCCAGGACGCTGCTGTCCCCGTGCTTGGTGAGTGCACAGCTCAGGGAGGTGACCCTGCCCTCACTGTGCGGATTTTCCGGGCAATCCTGCAGAGACCCCAGGCCTGGGGAACACACTGGGAGCTGCTGACCCCAAACTCACCCCGCTCCTTGGGACCACTCTTAGGCTCGGTCAAGCTTTGAGACTTTCCTTAAGGGAATCAGCTCCAAACAGATGGGAATAGTGAAGGTTGTAGCTAGGAGATATAAATGAGCTCATTGAGGGAAGGCAACTTCTGCTGTCCCAGGGAAGCAAGGGTTTCCCATCTCCCCAACAAGGGAGGCCGAACTGTGTCATGGAACACCTCCAGTCCAAGGCAGGAACATTTTCCACCCCATTCCACCTCAGCAGGCCTGGGAACGGGTTCTTACCTGGCAGGACACGACCTCAGTGACATTAAAACAGGGAACCCCACCCACACAGGACTTGGCATTTTCCTTTTCCCTGGCAATGGTTGCAAATTCTGATGCAAATGCCCATGCAAATGGTCATGCACAGCTATTCTTATCTCTGGGCCAAATCACAACATCCCTTCTTTGGTAGAAAGTCGATTTTCCAAAAATAGTTTACGTCAGCTTCCAAGTATTCGTGGCTTCAGCTCGAGTTCGTTAAACCCAGTTCCAGGAAGAGTTTTCCGAATTAGATCCGCAATGGGAACAGGAGGGTGGGGCCCTTCTTTGCCTGTACCACGTTCCTCTCCAGGGAGGACGTTTCCTCGGAGTGAGGGGTTGGGTGAAGCCACTTCAGGCTCTTCTTTTGTGTTTTCCAGCACATTTTAAAACACTCACCTGAACCTGGGAGCTGCTTCTGTTCCTTTGGACAGGTGGGACAGCCAGGAACGGGAATGATGATTTCTGTTGATGAGCCACAACACTCTGTGTGTTTTGGGAGAAGAATATGCAGGTCCCTCCTGTCGCTCTTGGCTGGCTCATGCCCGTCCTTGTGCCATCCTGCTGTCCCAGCACAGCTCCATGGCCAGCTGGACAGGGGAGTGACCAGGCTGAGGTTTTGCTGGGTCACTTTTTTTGGCCATTTTTGCTCTCCAGACAGAGCAATTTTCCCACCCTGCCTGCTCCGTGGCTCCACAAAGAGCTGAACTTGCAGGGATTCTGCGGGAGGCAGGGATTCTGAGCTTGGCATTCAGCTTTAGAACACGTCTAAACCAGAAAAAGCCACCGAGTGTAAAAGCAACAGACAGGCAGGATCCCTCAGCAGCCCCAGACTATTTGTTGTTTTCAAAGACCTGCTTCCTTAGAAAGCTCCTTTTGAAGTAATTTGACGTGCCATTTCCAGCTCCTGTGTGATCTACCGCAGTTATTCCCCCTTTATCTGCCTCCCAATGCTCTGGAATGTCTCCATAAACCTGCCTGGCAGTGCCTCTGCCCGTGCAAGGGACCTGCATTAGTGTGGGATTCAAACCTAATGCCAGAGGAGCTTACAAAGTCTCCCATTTGAGCTTCTCGTGGACTCCATGCCACAGCTTCTTTTTCATAAAAATAGCAGGTGGCTGAGTTTGAAGGATCGGTCAGGTGTGGATCCCTCACATGGAAAATCCCTCTCGCTGGCAGGAGATAGAGGATAAGGGATTCATCCCTGTCCCCGGTGAAATCAATGGCAGCTTTGCTGTTGAGACAGGTCAGATGTCAGTCTCAGTTGTTGGCTCTTCCCCGGGATTTGATCCTTTGTGCTCTCACCATTAAAGAATCTCTCTTCCTGTCTCCTTCCCACGGGCTCTCATCCATCGTGATTTGAAGTCCCCTCCGTTAAGTGGCTGGAACGCCGGCGCTCCGCTTCCCCGGCAGAGAGGACACTCCATAAATCTCCCATTAGTCATGGATGTGGCGAGCCATCAACAGGGACGGGCTGCTGTGCCTCAGAGGTTATCAAACCATGGCAGCCCTGGCGCTTGCCTCTCCTTTCTGAGAGCTCAGCTTCCCATCAGCATCCAGGGCTCATTTCCCGGGAGCTGAGGTGTCCAGGCTTTGCTCAGGGACACAACAGCAGCCACGTGGTGCTCAGTCCTTGTTCCCTGGCCAGTGTGGCTGGAGCTGGGCTCCGTTTCCAGCACCTTTGAGCAGGACAAGAAGCTTCCAACGAGCAGGAATGGGGGAAGTTTATGTGTCCGTGGCTGGAAGGCTCCGTTTTCCCAGGACAGACATGTAGGAACATTGTCTGTGTGTGTTGTCCCCAGTGGGATGGAGAGGGGGCTGTGCCTCTGCATGGGGTACAAGGTTCCCAAATGATCCCTGTGAGGCATTTCAGCCTCAATCCTCCTGGAAAAGGAGGGCTGAGCCTCACTGGTGGGAACGCAGAACCTCCCAGGGTCTGATGGATACCGAGTCCTACCTGGATGCTCCTTCCAGGGCTGTAGCCCTAAAAAAAACCAGCCAGATCTCATTCCTGGCCTTGGGGGACAAGAATAGGGAAGGATCCCTCCAAAGTGCTCTGTTCCAGGGCTCTTGTCTGTCAGGGAGTTGCTCTGATCCAGGAGAAACCAGGCTTACATAAGAATGAGCTGGAGGATGAGGATTTTGCTCGTGGTAGCTCTTGGACATGCTTGGATTTACACTTGGCACCTTCACTCCAGCACTAGACTGGTGCTGTTGGGTAAAATAACGTCACTTTTCCGGTAATTTGGGGTAAACTGGCAGGGATGCTGTGAATCGGGAATAAATCAGCTCAGGTGGCCCATGGGTGAAACCTGCGACTCTCTGTGTAGTCTGTGTTCTGTATTATTCAGATATAAAATGTTCTTCCACGGGTGGCCATGAACCCTCTGGACAAGGAGCATGGGAGAGGCTGGGGAAGGGATCCAGCGGGGAAGAGCAGGGTGCTGGAATGCACAGGTTCCTGGGAACAGCAGTTCTCCATCAGCCACGTGCGTCTGGGTTAGAACAACCTGCCTGGACATGAGGAAACAAGGGGGCAGCAGGAAAGGGAGGAGGGGGTCAGGATGTGATCCGTGCTCAGGGATGTCGGAATGGCTGTCGCGTTGTTTTATTGCTGCTGAGGAAAGAGAAAATGGAGCAGGGAATGCAAAATGACAGAGAGTGAGGAGATGTGATATTTGCCTGATGTATTTTGCTGGTAATTAGTGTAATGCCAATTAGACAGAAGTAATCTTTTCTTTTTTTTTTTCTCCCCCTTCTTCAGCTGTATAAATTATTGCTGGAATATCTGCCAGCTCAAACCGAGATATTAAACTCGGAGTGATGTAGAGATCTCTGCTCCTTGAGGATCTCTAGATGAAATTACCCAGACAACAGGGATCTTGACAAAAGTAAGGCTGACTCTATCCAGAAAGAAAACGAATCAAAGCCAAAGGAATTTTTGTATTCCACGTCTGGCGTCTTGCTGCTTATTAGCCACACAGGAAGGGGCCCCCACAGAGATGCAGCAACATCAGTGAGAAAAGGCAAATATCTCGCCTTTCCTGCAAACAATGCCACTTGCAGGCTATTGTTCCCCTATCAGCCTCCCTGAGGAGCAGATCCCGAGCCCTTCCCGTGCTCGGGCTGCAGGTAAACCCAGCCACCCACGCGCATTCCATTTGTCATTCCCGGAGCCTCGTTTTCTCCCCGTGCTAACCCGCACCGGGACAGCAGCGCCGGGCTTGTTTTGCCTCCGGGTCCCCTGGGACGTGGAGCTCTTTAATGATGATGAACGGCTTCCTTCAAAGGGTCAATTGCTGGCCTGCACCTCTCCAATCGCAGATCCCTGGGAGCTCTCTACCTGGGCACAGACGCTGCTTTGCTCCATGCTGCTCACGCATTTTCCCTCGCATGAGGAGCAGACCTGCTCTTGCCATCTCCTCCCTTTGGAAAAATAACCGCTAAAAATGATGCCCTTGGACCGATTCCGGAAATCCTCATCCATCTCTGTTGGACCGTGAAATCCAAATCTTCTCGTGATCATCCTGCTGCTCCCTGGTGCTGTGCTCTGGGGGTTGCAGAGCTGGCAAATCCCCTTTGCCAGCCTGCCTCTGACATGGGGGAAGATGATGTATCCCGCTTGTCCTGCCTGGATTTTAGGATTTTGTAATCCTGGCTGGCTCTTTAAAGCGTGTTTTATTCATGGCAGCCTTTAGGACTGCCTCTGGCAGGCCTCCCTCGAGTGGTGCAAACTTTACTGCGTCTCTCCTCCAGCAGCCTGTAAACTGCAGCACCCAGGGGTAGCTGGAGGTTGATATTCCCTATCGGAAGCGATTATCCATCTTTTCCCTGCTTTCCTGCAAGGCCTTCTTGCTGCCATCCTAATACCAAACACAGGGCACAGCGATATTCATCAGGATCAGGGTTTTTTCCCAAATGAGCCATAACCAGGCTGCCCTGTTCCTAAACCTCCCTATATCCCGTGTTTGATCCTTCAGCTGATCCCTCCTGCTTTTCTGGGAGAAGGGGATTTCTCCCCAGTCCTGGCCATTAGGGCGGCAGATCCTTTCAGTGCTCGGTGAGGAATCACAGTGGGAGGGCAAATGGTCCCATTTGAGCGCCAGGGTTGATTCCTGGGGGTGATTTTTGTCCGCACCACAGAAGGATGTGACCAGTGCTGCTCCTGCCACGTGCCAGCCACAAAACCTCTCCCTGAGGTGCTCCCACTGCAGATTTTCAGCCTGGGAGTCTGTGGGCGTTGGAGGCGTCAATAAGGAGCATTTTCAGCCGCTTTGTGGCACGGCTGCACTGCAGAGAAAGGGGCTGGGCAGTCCAGGGGTTCGGGCTCGGGATCTCCGAGCAGTCGGCATTTGGTGTGGGATCATTCCCCCAAAGTTTCCCGACTGTATCCCTGCTCCAATGCTCCCAGGGCTGCTGCATGTTGGATTTCAGGTGGGTTTGGTTCCCTGGGGCTGGGTTTGGGATCCAGGGCTGCGTGAGCATCCATTGGGGACAAACATTTCCCCCTCAGCGCAGCCCAAGAGCCTCACCCTGCATTTAGCGCCCGTCGCCTGATCCTTCAGACAGCCACCAAAAATTCCAGCAGGGATCTGCCTCTTCCCCCTCGGTGTCTGCAGGACAGCTCAGGCGAGCTCAGGACAGGCTGTAAAGGAGCTGGAATGACATGAGGGTGCTCCCTTTCCTCGGAAGCAGCCCGGGAAAGATCCGTGGCGAGGAAACAAAGCGTCCACATGCAAATCCGTACTGTCATTTCCTCTCCCAGTTTCCTTGGGGTTTGGCTTGACTCTCTTCCAAGGGCTGTTCCTTCTGCCTGCTCTGCTTCCCTCCGAGTGGTCTCGGCTCCCTTTGTTTGCAGAGCCCCTCATTGAGAGGAGCCCTTTTCATAAACTTGTGATTTCTTTTGTCACTTAAACACCTCCGTGACTTCAAAGGCCGAGAACAGCACTTGGCTCTGTGGCTCCCGGCCCCCCTGCACCAACAATTTCCCCCCATCCATTGTCCTGCCAGGGAAGGATTATTAAATTGTTGATGGAGCTGAACAATGGTTTTGTTCAAAGGCAGACATGCGAACGCCACTTCTTTTCTCCTTGACACAAGAGCTTTAATACCCGGCAACAATGAGAGGCAGCCACCAAGGAGCAAACACAGGGAGGGCTTACAAAGCCAGGCTGGTATTCCCAAATCCCTGTGCACGTGAACTGGGGCTCCTTGGAGTGCTCCCCGTGGCTGTAGGTGAGGTGAGAGAACTGAAAATTAATTTAAAATAATTCAAATATTGCCCGTCAATACTGGCTTGTGTGATTAGGATGTGAGCAGGTGGCGGGAGAGGACCACCCTTTGCACAGAATCATGGAATTAAGGTTGGAAAAAACCTCTAAGATCATCAAATCCAACCATTCCCCCCGCACTGCCCAGGCCACCACTAAGCCGTGTCCCCAAGTGCCACATCCATGGGGCTTTGAAATCCCTCCAGGGTGACTCCACCACTGCCCTGGGCAGCTGTGCCAGGGCTTGACCATCCTTCAGTGAAAAAATTTTCCCTGATGTCCATCTTGAACCTCTCCTGGCGCAACTTGAGGCCACTCATCCTGTCCTTGTCCCCTGGGATCAGCTCCCGATTTCCCCCCGGCTGCCCCCTCCTGTCAGGGAGTTGTGCAGAGCCACAAGGTCCCCCCTGAGCCTCCTTTTCTCCAGGCTGAGCCCCTTTCCCAGCTCTTCCCCAGGCTGGTGCTCCCATTCCCAGCGCAGTGCTGGCACCATGCTGCTCCCGTGGCTCCGTTCCCCGCGCTCGGAGCGTGCCAGGCACACACGCACAGCTCCAGCTGGGCTGTGCCTTCGGAGCAGCTCCCGGAGCCTGGAATGAGGATCATTCCCTGCACTGCGCAGCCTCGGGCTCTGACATTTTGTGCTGTGCAGGCTCCTTTCCGATCGCTTATCACCTCAGCTGCTTTCCGACACCACAGCGTCAATTTTCCATGCTGGGTTTCCCTCAGGTTGATTTCTTTTTTCTGTTTTTCCTAAGTTTAAGCGGAGCTGTTCTGGCTGGCTTTAGAGAACAAGCCGTGCTGCCTCAGCCCTGCTAACAAAGTGATTATGAAAATTTCCTTTCAAGATCCATTAGCTTAACCACGATCCGGGAGAGGGGTGTGGGATTTGGCACAGGAGCTGCCAGCAGCGGTCGGGGGCTGCTTGTCCCAAAATGTGCACTGAATGTACTCCAGAACACATCCCTGGGGAGCCGCGCCCACACTGCCGTGTGTGGCCTTCAGACAACAGCATTCCCAGGGTTTATCCATCGGCGGAAGGGATTCCAACTGACAGAGAGTAGGTTTAGATTGGCTGTTAGGAAAAAATCCTTCCCTGTGAGGGGGGTGAGGCCCTGAGGTTGCCCAGAGGAGCTGTGGCTGCTCCATCCCTGGGAGAGTCCAAGGCCAGGTTGGATGGGGCTTGGAGCAGCCTGGGATAGTGGGAGGTGTCCCTGCCCATGGGAACAAGAAGAGCTTTAAGGTTCCTTCCAACCAAAACCAGTCTGTGATTCCAGGATTCTGTGATCCATGTCCTCTTTCGGAGACCAGCAAGAGTTTGCTGCTATTCCTCCATGGGCATCCATCCTGTTCCCTGATTTACATCCATCCAGTTGCTTGGTGGCCTCTCTCCTGGACATTTCTGAGTGCTCTGTGGTCCCCAGTTTTCTTTGGGATGCTGGGCCCAGCATGGCAGGGACTGTCCTTTTCCTCTGGGAGGGTTGAGCATGGCTGGCTCTGCTCTGGGGCTCTGGGGTTGGGGTGCACCTGAGGGTGCCTTGCTGGGAGCCCAGGGGTGCCCAGGTGGGCAAGGAGGCCATGGGCACCTGGCCTGGATCAAAACCAGTGTGACAGCAGGACCAGGGCAGTGCCCGTCCCCTGGGCTGGCCCTGCTGAGGGACCTCGAGGGCCGTGTCCAGCTCTGGGCCCTCATGGCCAGAGAGCCCTGGAGGGGCTGGAGTGTGTCCAGGGAAGGGAACGGAGCTGGGAAGGGGCTGGAGCCCCAGGAGCGGCTGAGGGAGCTGGGAAAGGGGCTCAGCCTGGAGAAAAGGAGGCTCAGGGGGGACCTTGTGGCTCTGCACAACTCCCTGACAGGAGGGGGCAGCCGGGGGGGTCGGGCTCTGCTCCCAGGGAACAGGGACAGGAGGAGAGGGAACGGCCTCAGGCTGGGCCAGGAGAGGCTCAGGTTGGACAGCAGCAGGAATTTCTCCATGGAAAGGGTGCTCAGGCCTTGGCAGGGGCTGCCCAGGGAGGTTTGGAGTCCCCACCCCTGGAGGTGTCCAAGGAAGGGCTGGAGGCGGCACTCAGTGCTCTGGGCTGGGGACAAGGTGGGCATCGGGCACAGCTTGGACTGGATGGGCTGGGAGGGCTTTTCCAACATTAATGACTCTGAGCTTCTGCGGGGGAGCTGCTTTGGGAGTGCTGGGAGATGGAGCCAGCCTGGTGTGCCTCCCAGCCAAGGCATTTCCTTGGCTCATTCCCAGGCTGTGACATAGCCCAGGTCCACCTGGAGCAGAGCTGTCCCCACGTCCCCCCACGCACAGCACAGGGGTGGCACACTGGGGTCCCTCGCTGAATTCCCAGTCCCCTGAGCCACCAGCACAAAGGGACTCTTCCTTTACCTTCTTCTCCCTTTCCTTGTCCTTCCCGGGGCCTGTTCCCTCCCTTCTCCTGCTCTTCCTGGCGAGCTGGCAGCGGCTGCCTCAAGCTCCAGTGCCCCCCATGATGAGCTGCTGCTAGCCAAGGAAGCACGGCTGCAGCTTTAATTAAATGATAAGGGCAGAGCCCCGGAAGTGGGGAGATAAGTGCAGCGGTGTCTGCCACCACACCGGCCCAGGCTCTTTCTAATTAGCTTTGAGAAGCTCTGGAGAGGCCGATTAACCCTTGGAGGTGCAGGATGAGCGCTGGGATGCAGCAGGAGGAGGGTGCCCAGGCCAGCCCCGGGGATGGGGGTGCAACCCCATGGTCTGGGTGGGATGGGGCTGCAGGGGACTCTCTGTGCTCTCCCCAGCCCAGGGCAGAGGGGACAGGTCAGGGAGGTTCAGAGCTGGCCTTTGACAGGCTCAGGCGCAAGGCAAAGCTCCAGGATTATGTGCTCAGGTTCCTCCTGGGAGAAGCGTTTGCTGCTGTGGCATCCCCCTGCCCGGTGGGGGGACTGTCACCAGCCCCACAGTCCTGCCACGGCTCAGGTCTCCAGCCCCTCTGGAACCACGATGTGTCCAGTGACGCTCTGAGAGCTGGGGACCTGGGGACACGGGGTAAGACGCCCACTGTGTGTCACCAACCCGGGTTAATATGGACTGGCAGCTCCCTGGGACCTGCTCCCACCAGGGCCACCACCTGTCCCTCACCCAGGTCCAACCGAGAGGGAAGTGCACTGGAGGACTGGGAAGGGCACCTGGGCTGTGGGCACCGTTGTCACCAGGTCAGTGGGTGGCCAGAGCTCTCAGTGGCACTGGCGACACTGCTCCTGGTGGCCTGGTCCCTTGTGGTCGCATCGGCTGGCAGCACAGGGTACCCAGAGTGTGCCAGGGAGCTCTGGGATGGCCATTCCCGTGTCCCCAGGGAGCTCTGGGACGGCCATTCCCGTGTCCCCAGGGAGCTCTGGGACAGCCATTCCTGTGTCCCCAAGGAGCTCTGGGACAGCCATTCCCGTGTCCCCAGGGAGCTCTGGGACAGCCATTCCTGTGTCCCCAAGGAGCTCTGGGATGGCCATTCCTGTGTCCCCAGGGAGCTCTGGGACAGCCATTCCCGTGTCCCCAGGGAGCCCCTGCCTGGAGGGGGGGACAGGTCACTCCCACAGACCCCCACGGGAGGAATCCCGCGCATCCATCGGCAGAGCCGAGGTGGGAATGCGGCGGGAGCAATCGAGGAGGAATTTGGGCAGCAGGAATGCGCATCCAAGGCATGCATGAGCGGGCAGCCCCCGGGGATGGCAGGTGGGATTTACATAACCATCATTAGCCCGTGCCGGAGCCGGGAGAGCCCTGTGCTCCCACCTGTCCCTGCTCCTGCGGCGGGGACGCAACGAGGGCGGCTCCACTGCCCGCAATTCCATGTTTTTAGGACCTTTGTGCGCTCCTAAGGGAGCCCCAGGCGTTGTTGCTCACCTGGATGTTGCGGGAGCTGGGAAGACGGTTTGGTTATTCTATGGATTGGAGTCCCCAACCATTCTGGTGGATATCTGTGGAATGTCTCTTGTCTGTAGGGTAATGTTGGGATATTAATGGATCCAGGATTTCATTCTGCAGCTGGATGGGTTTGTTTCACGCAACGTGAGTGAGGACGGTTGCCCGGCAATGCTCATTCCTCACTTCTGCTTTTGGCTGCTGCAAGTTTTAGCTGCAAGGACCCAATTTTTCATGGAGGGCAGGTACCAAATACTTTGAGAAGTGCCAGTGAAATGTGCCCAGATATTTTATTTCCAGAAGGAGGAGAGGAAATTGCTGGTTTTTTTCTCATTAGGAGAGCAACACCCCCTTCCTCCAGCCCGTTTTTAGAGAAGGAATTTTCTGTGATCTCTTGACCCTTTCCTTGCACCTTCCCCGATTTCTGCAGCCTCTGGGGCAGAGTCTCAGTGGCAAAGCAGCTTCTTCCCTGCTGTCTCTGCCAGGTGGTTCTGTCCTCTCCCTGGAAGCCACAAAGGGACCCCAGGGGAAATACTTCCCACCAGAGTGTGACTCTGGTCTGCATCACAAAGCACTTTCAGGAGGAGAATTAAGGCTGCCTGTACAATCCTAATTTTGGCATTTCCTGACCTTTGAACCCTGTAATCCTATTAAGGTGCTTCTTAACATAATTATATCAGCACTTTAATGTAATAATTCTGCTTTTTATAGTCCAGCAAAGGTTGAAGCCCCTCTGTGCCAGGGTAGGAGATCGTGGGGGTGGCACCACGAGCACAAAATCTGTTATGGTGGGGTTGGATTTGTTTCGCTGGGTACCACAGGGAAGCTGTGGGGTGATGGGGATTTTGGGAGCCCTGAGCGTGTCGCTGAGCCCTGTGAGCCCCGCAGGGACACGCTCAGTGTCCGGGAACATCCATCTGGGTGCTCTGCCTGCCGTTGCTGTGGCGATGTGGCTGCTGTCACACAATGCCCGTGGTGTGACTGCAGCAGGGAGGTGGCTCCTCCAACTCCGGCTCTGGCACACGCAGGAAGAACAGATCCCCTGGGAGTGGAAAAAGGAAAAACAGATCCCCTGGGAGATGGGCAAGGGAAAAACACATCCCCTGGGAGGCGGGAGAAGGAAGAACAGGTCCCCTGGGAGCCGGGAAAGGAAAAACACAACCCCAGGGAGATGGGCAAGGGAAGAACACATCCCCTGGGAGCTGGGAGAAGGAAGAACAGATCCCCTGGGAGCTGGGCTGAGGAAGAACACAACCCCTGAGAGCAGGGAAAAGGAGGAACACATTCCCTGGGAGCCGCGCAAAGCGCCTCAGCCCCACCTGTGCCGGCGATGCTGAGCCTGCTGGGTGCATCTGTCCCCATCCACTCCTGGGTGGTGCTGGGACCCCCTCGGCGGGAGCTGGGAAGCCGTTTGCAGCTCAGGAGCGTTGGAATGTCCTCCAGGGGCCGGGGGCCGATCTGGGGGCTGACAGCCCCTTAACTTCGGGGCGAGCTGTGTGTGCTGCCTGGAGCTGCTGTTGTTCAGCACGAGGGCAGAGCCGGCGGGGCCGCGGGAGGTGCTGTGTGTGTGTTCCACCTCCTGGCTCCGGAGCCCAGCAGAAACCCGTCTGTGCGCTGGGGAGCTCTCGGGGTTCACTGGAAGAGCGGGTGTTGCTCGCTCTTGCCCCGGCAGCTGCAGGTGTGGCTCGGAGCCGCGGTCGCCACCTCGGTGGGCAGTGCCGGGTCGGGCTCCGATACCGGGAGCCATCTGGAGCGAGGGTGGGAAGTTTGGGAAGCCATCTGTCGGGGTGTTGTAGCGCTAGGATTGGTCCTGCAGCCGTCTGGCTGGGTGTTGTAGCGCTAGGAACGGTCCTGCAAACCGTCTGCACCGGGAGGGGGTGAGGGAGCTGCAGCTGGGGAAAGCCGGGGCTGCCAGGGACGGCAGGGAGCTCCGTGCCTGTGCTCCCAGCTCCCGAGCTTCCCGTGCTCCCAGCTCCCGAGCTTCCCATGCTCCCAGCTCCCGCTGTTTCTGTGCCCATCCATCCCTGGAGCGGCGCTGTGAGGTCCGGCAGCTCTCCAGCAGCTCCCCCAGGGCTTGCACAGGGACATTGGTGAGCTCTGTGCTGGTCCACATGGGAATCAAGGGCCAGGAATGGGTGAGGAGCTGTGGGAGGGATTCTGCATCTGAAGGGTGTCCTGGGGGATCAGCCCAGGGAGGGATTGTCCCGCTCTGCTCTGGGCTGGGGCAGTTTGGGTGCCACAACATCAGAGAGAGCCAAAGCTGTTCCAGAGTGTCCAAAGGAGGGACACAGGAATGGGGAAGGGTCTGGAGGGGCCACCTGAGGAGCGGCTGAGGGCACGGGGCTGGTCCAGCCGCAGCAGAGGAGCTGAGGGCAGAGCTCCAGGAAGGAGGGAATGGCTGGAGGGAGAGGTTTGGGATGGAGAGCAGGGAAAGGTTCTTCCCCAGAGGGTGCTGGGCACTGCCCAGGCTCCCCAGGGAATGGGTACAGCCCCGAGACTGCCAGAGCTCCAGGAGCATTTGGACAGCGCTGCCAGGGATGCCCAGGGTGGGATTGTTGGGGTGTCTGGGCAGGGCCAGGAGCTGGGCTGGGTGATCCTTGCGGGTCCCTTCCAGCCCAGGACATTCCATGATTCCCTCCTGGGATAATGCACTGGCTGTGCCCCCCTCATTTGGGGACCGTGAAGGGGGGCTTTGAGCCCTGCAAAGGAGATCCTGGCTCCAGAGCCATCTGCAGCACAGCTTCCCTCTCCCAACAGCCCTGGCCAGGGGAAAAAGTGTTGGGAATGCGCCACGGAGCTCCTGTTCCGAACTGGCCAGGGCTGGGATGATGGGCATCCTTTGTGCCAGTGTGGGTGGACTTCTCCAGGCTACCAGGCCTGGCACGGAGAGCGGGGAATAAAGGGGTGGGATAATGCAGGGCATTCATTCACAGGCATGGAGGATGGGATGGGATGGGATGGGATGGNGGGATGGGATTGGATTGGATGGCATAGGGATTGGATGGGATAGCAATGGGGTGTAAGAACACAGGATGCTGGGCTGCACAATCCCACCAGCTTTCCTTAGGGTGTCTGAGGAGGGAGGGGAGCAGCAGTGCTGGTGCCTGGAGGAAGCAGCTCAGCAGGGAAGTGGTATCTGGAGGGAGCAGCGCTGTAAAACATGGAACCTGGAGGAAATGGCTCCAGTGCAGCAGCGCTGCCTGCGGGGAAGGCAGCAGCGGGGGGAGGCAGCACCTGGAGGCGGCAGCAGCACAGAACATGGCACCTGAGGGACGCGGCACCCTGGGGGAGCCGCACCTGGAGGCAGCGGCGCCGTGGGGGACGGCGCTTCCCGGGAATGGCGCTGCGGGGAACGGCGCCTGTGGGGAGCGGCGCCATGGGAGAGCTGTGCCTTGGGGAGTGCGCCGAGGGGGACACAGTGTGGGGGACACGCCTGGGGCACGGCACCTGTGGGGGACACGCTGCGGGGGACACACCTGTGGGGAGTGGCACCTGTGGAGAACACCGGCACGGCAGGATGGGGCCCGTGAGCGGCTCTGCCGTGGGCAGCGGGGAGCAGGAGTCCCGGGAATGGCTCCTGGAGGAGAACAGCTCCAGGAATGGTGGAGTAGGGAATGGTGCCGACTGCCAGGAGCTGTGCGGTAGGAAGGGGGTCCTTGTTGCGCGGGGAGGGGGACAGTGCTGCACACACAGAGGATGTCACGGGAGGCCACCACCCTCAGGGACATCCCAGAGGGGTCTGCAGAGCCCTGAGGGCTTGGAATGGCAGAAGGGGCATTTCCAGGTGCCCACAGCTTGGTGGCCAAGCTGTCTCTCCTGGGAGCACTGCCCCCTTCCCTGGCTGAGGACAGACCTCTGGGCCCTGTTTCATCCCCCTGTCCCCAGGGCCAGCACGGGTCAGGGCTTTGGGGCTCTGCTTTTGGGGCAGCTGGGTGGAATGACTGGCCAGTGGAGGCCAAGAAGGCTCTTTCTGATCCTAGCTTTTGGAAAAGGATGTGGTTTTCCTCCCAGCTGCTCTCCCCACTCTCCTATTCCCCGTTCCTCCACACCACCGAGCCTCTCCCATCTCTCCTGGCATGCTGTGCTTCCCTCCTCCCCTTTCCCGGGCTTCTCTGCATCCTCTGCCGTGCTCTGCTCTGTCACAGCCCCACTGCCTCCCCTCCCAGAGCTGCTCCAGCGCCTCCCCTCCCTTCCAAGCCTTCTCCTGTGCTGCCCCATCCATCCCTGCTCTCCCGGCACTGCACGGTGCCACCGTCTGACGCAAGTGGAAGACATGGGGAGACAAAACCAGGCTGGGGTGGCATAAAAAACGTGCTCGGGGCTGGCTCTGAGCCTCTGCTTGGAGCTCCTGGGCTTGCAGAGGGCGAGGGAACCTCTGCCCGTCTCCTGCAGGAGATGGAAGTGCTGCTGGCTGAGGCTGCTGCTTTTGTCTTGTTCCCAAAGTACCCCAGAGCTCTGCTGGAAACCCCCAGTGAGGTTTTAGAGGGGCAGCTGCGACAGGATGAGCTCCTGCCCTGGGTGGGGAGAGAGGGAGACTGCAATAATCAGCAGCAGCTCCAATGTGTGCCTGTTCCCGGAGGAGCCAGCCTGGCACAGCCTCCTTCCCGAGGAGCAGGGGACGGGAACAGCATGGGAACAGTGCCACGGCTCCAGGGGGCATCTCTGAGGGCATCCCGGTGTAAAACCCCAACCGTGCCCGCCAAAAACCCAAAGGGATCCGACTTTTCCCGCCCCGGATTCATCCCTGAGGAGGAGAGCGCCGCAAGGCAGCTGCCAAGGGGGTGCCAGAGAGAGGCAAAGCTGCAGGAAGGGGGGAGCCGGGAGGATGGGGGAGTTGTGAATGCCCAAGCAACCGCTTCCCTGGCTGGGAAGCACAATCTGGAGGCCTGGAGTGAGGATAACCAGGATGGGCCAAAGCTCAGGAGAGCGCGGCAGCTGCACAAAGCTTTACTTGGCGTGGCCAGGAAGCCTTGGTGCTGCAGAGGGCGTGGCCCTCCTCCTTCATCCCCTGGGAATGTTGTCCCATTCCAGGGCTTCAGAGGCACAAAAGTGCATTTTGGGTGGAGGAGGGATGCGAAATCCCGAGTGCCCCTTGTGCACCCCGAGGTGTGGGCCTGTCTCCTGGCCACCCACAAAACCAGGGAAAATCGATGGGCGAAATACCCACCAAAGATGGGTTTGTGCTTGCCCGGTGGCACATCCCTGAGCCACCAGCATGTGCTGGGAATTAGGCCATGGGGTCGTGTTTTCCCTCAGTCCCAGCTATTCAGGAATTCCGCCCTGCCCCGTTCCGGGCTCATGGCACAGAATCCACTCCTCAGTGGCCCCGCAAGCGAGGGGACAACGCTGGAAAAAGGCTTCAGTGCCAGGAGCAGACAATGGGAAAAGCAGAATAAAAGCCCCTGAACACAGCGTTCCTGCTTGATCCTGCCATTCCCAAGCTGCTGCTGGCACGGGGAAATCTCCGTAGCTTTGTTCCCTGCAGAGGTGGATTTTATTTCAGCCCTGCCAGTCCCCTCTGTGGGCTCGGCAAAGCTCCTTCTGCCCCAGGAAGAGGGGATGGCTCCCATCCACTCCCCGGGAGCACAGAGCACCAGGGCCCTTCTGGGAGAGGAAAGGATGTGCAGGAGGAAAGCTGGTGAGGAAAGGATGGCCATAACTCCTCTTGGATGGACATGAAAGACCACAGAACACGACCTCAGAGTGACCAAGCCACTGCGTGGCCACTGGGGCATCCTGTGGTACTGAGAGGAAAACCTGATGGATCCTCTTGGATTCAGGCTCCGTCCTCTGCTTTGACTTGCATGGAGTAGGGATGAAAACGGAGCTGTTGTGCCTCTGGTTTCACATCTCACTTTCCAGCTGAGCTGGGGGAGAGGAACGAGGCCGTTCTGCAGGAAGTGGGGCGGCTGGTGCGTGGCCAGCCCTGAGGACGTGCCCTGCTAAGCTGTGCCCTGATGCTGCCGTGTCCCCTGCGCTGCTTTTGTGCTGCCGCTTCTGTCCCCGCAGTGTGAGCATGGCTGTGCCCTGCGCTGTGAGCAGGGCGGAGCATCCTGCTGGGATGGATCCCTGCGTGCATCCGTGTGTGTATCCATGTGCATATCCGTGTGTGCATCCGTGTGTGCATCCCTGTGTGTGCACAGCCCCTGTCCCTCTGCACGCCTGAGCTTCTGGTGTCACCACCCAGGTGGCTTCGAGCGTCCCCGTGTGAGTCCAGCGAGGGCCACCGGGCTCCAGGGAGGATTGGGATAAAGCTGGAGCAAGGAGTGAGGGAGGAGCAGCCACGGCCAAGCAGCCTCCAGGAGGCTGGGGCAGGGCCAGGAGAGGCCGAAGAGGCAGCGGGGACGAGGGGGACGGGGCTCAGAGCGGTGTGACGGGGGTGGCACAGGCTGAAGGGGGTGTGGAGGCCGGGGCTGTGCACTGACGTGACCCTGTCGTCCTTTTTCTGCCCCTCATCAGAGTCCCCTGAGCGGAGCAGGCTGTGAAGGGGGGCTGCCATCAGGTATGTCCGTGTGGCTCCCGCCAGGATACCCCAGCTTCCGTGGGTGCCAGGGATGGAACGTGGGCACAGGCCCCAGGGGGAGAACTGGGCTGCCTCAGCCCCCAGCTGAGGATTTGGGGACAGTCACTGGGGGCTGTGTAGGGCTCACACAGTGGTTGGCTGCTGACTTTGCCCCTTCATCCATGCCCGTGTCAAGCATTCCCGGCATTGTCTGGAGCCTTCCCTGCATATCCCGTGCATGAAAGCTGTGCCAGGGTGACTCAGGGGTATGACAGTCCCAAACTGGTGGCAGGAGGGAGCGTTGGCCAGGGCAGAACCCCCACCATGGTGCTCTCTGCTTCTTCCCAGGGCTCGGGGAGAGCCCGTGGGCCTGCCCTGCTTTTGGGATGAGGGGATTGTGTGTATCCAGTGGGAAGGGGATGTCCCACGTGTCTCAAGTCCCCAGAGCTCTCTGGCATCTCCCTCCATCAGTCTGTCAGAGAGAGCTCCACAGTGGTGGAGACATGGAAAGTATTTTTGGGAACCACAAGGACATCTGGAAGTCCGAGCGGTCTCCAGCTCCCGCTTCCAGCCCAGCACCAGCACCAGGCTGGCTCTGCCTGTGGCAGCAGGCAGCGACGTGAGCAGGGAGCTCTGCGGGGGTCCCAAATTGGGGTGGGAATCAAGGAATGGCTCGTGACCGGGATGGCTCTTGGAGGGATGCTCAGCTCCAAATTCCGGCCCCAGAAGCCTCGTGACAGGTGCTGCTTGTGCCGAGGACGCCTGGCCAAGGCTCGGGGACACCTGGGGTAGGGGGTGGCTGCTGTGTGAGGACACCAGACCGTGGACTGGTGTAACTGGTGCTCAGTGTCAGGAGCAGGGAGCTGCGGTGCCCTCGGCTGCTGGGCTCCCTCAGGGGCAGGGTTTGGTGCACAGGGCACCCCTGGCACGGGGGCTCACGGCATCTCCAGCCTCTCATGGCTTTGCCTCCATGTGCTCGGGGTTTTCAGGCTCCACAGGAGAGCAGGACTTCTGGCTGGGCTTGTGGCTCCTGCTGAGGGTGCCGGGGGGAGGCTGGAATGTGGCCTGGAATGCCTGGAGCAGGGCAGGGATACTCGAGGATGCTGCCCAGGACACACAGCTGTGACTCGGGGCTGAGTTCAGGGAGGTTCTGCCTCTGCACAGTGAAGCCATTGGTGGTGCCAATGGGAATTCCTGGAGCTTAGCAAGTTCCCAGGTGGTGCCTAAACCTCTGGAATCACAAGCCTGGTGGCAGCGTGTGTCCTGCTGTGCAAATCCAGGCTCCCTGTGCCATCCTTGTCCCCGAAGGGACTCGGTGAGCTCTGCCCTGTGCTCTGCCTCCTGTTTCTCTGTGGCCTTGGGTTCCCCTCTCAGCTCTGCTTCGTTCCCTGGCTGTCCATGGGTCCGGCTCTGGGGGTGGCCGTGGGTCCGGCTGTCCCTCCCAGCGTGGGTAGGAGGGAGCTGTCCAGTCCCTGCCGCTCATCCCCACACTCCATCCCCGCATCCCGAGCCGGGGGTCCCAGGTGTGACGCTGCTGTCCCTTGTTCCCTGCAGATCTCCGGCCTCTGCCCGATGTAGCCATGACTGGGACCTGCACCCGGGAGTGCACGGAGTTCGGCCACTCCGACACCTGCTGGATGCCCGGCCAGTCCTCCCCCAGCCGCAGGCCCAAGAACGCCCTCAAACTCTCCACTTTTGTGCCTTACCAAGACCGAGGGAGTCAAGAGCAAGTCGGGAACGGCAGCCCCAGACTGTCGGAAGAGCGCAGCACCAAAATGGCCAACCTCCGCCTGCTCCCCACGTACAGTGCCTTCTCCAATAGTAGCCATGAGCCCTGCAAGGACTCTCCCATGGAGGAAATTCCTCTCACCCAGACCTCGGACTTCCAGCCAGCCACCACCCCCTCGGCCCAGACCACCAAGAGGGAAATCTACCTGTGAGGCTGAGCGCGAGGGGCAGGGAGCGGAGGCCAGAGGAACATTTCCCACTTCGATGCTTTATGGCTCCAGCCGCTTCTCCAGGCAGGGGGCTCTGCGGGGAGCAGGGCAGGGCGAGGCAGGGAGGAGAGGAGCGCCTTTTTAACCCCGTGTTGCCCGGGGCTGGGGGTGGGTGGGGAGGATGAGAAGCATCCCAACCCCGATTGCCGAGCATCCCGAACTGCTGCCGGGGAGGGCTGGGCAGGCTCCTGGTGCGGAGGGCACGGAGAAAGGGAGAGAAGGGCTTACGTACCAAAGGTCCACGCAGAGCTGGTGGAGTTCCTGGGGCATAGGACGAGGGGTGTCCCTGAGCACGGGGAGCCAGCTGCCTGTCTCTTTGCTGTAGACTCCTGTAAATACGAATCTTAGGAATGACATTCAAGTCCTGCCTGATCGCAACTTTTTATTGTCCTTGAAACAAAACAAAACAAAACAAAAAAAAAGAGAGAAAAAAAATAACAAACCACAGGGAGCAAGTTCCAGCTTTGAATGGTTTCCTGCGTGGAAGAGCCCCTGGGAGCGCAGCGTCCGGCCCGCACTCATGTTCTATATTGTAAATAGAGATGTGATCAGTCCCTGAAACAGCAGCTGGGGAGCTGGAGGAGAGGGGCAGCATCCCGGCCGGACTGTAGGGACTTTGCTATTTTTCAGCCTGGATCTCTTTCTGAGCGTTGTCACTGTGCCCACAAGCTGCAGGGTCCCTAGGGACTGCCCGGTGCCATAGGTGGGGGCTGNCTCCGGGGCAGGGGAAATGCCCACGAGGCCGGGCTGTGCCGCGCCCTCCACCTCCGTCCCATCCGCCTGTAAAGCCACCATTGCCTTTGTGAGGAGGAGCTTTGTCTCAGGGTCACACCGGGGGCCGCCGAGCCCCTGCCCGCTGGACTCCCGCCGCCCTTAGGCCACAGGGCCACTCTCACGGGGTCCAGCTTTCTCTTCCATTGTCAAAGGTCCAGCGGTCTCCCCGGCAGGTCCCCGCTGCCCCGGCGTCCTCAGCTCCCCTGCAGGGTCCCCGGCCGGGGCCGGGGGAGCGGAGCCCCTGCCCCTCACAGGGCTCCCCAGAGGGGGACCCCTGGCTCTGCCACTGCTCCCTTGGCAGCCGGGGCACAGTCCTGGTTTTGGGGTGCACCCCTGGCAGGAGGGGTCCGGGCGACTCGCGCCTCTTTCCTGGGTAGCCCTTGCCAGCCCTGGCCCGCCGGGCCGCGGGAGGGGCCGTGCTGCACCCTTGTGCTTCCCGTCTCCAGCTCCGGCATCTTCCTGAGGGAGCGAGGCCGGCAGGATGGGCGTCCTGCGGCGGAGCATCCCCGGACCGCTCGGTCCGTGCCCGCGGGGCTGGCGAGTGGCTCTGCCGGGCTCCGGGGGCGCAGGGACCGCGCAGGGCCGGGGCGGGGCAGGGCCTGCCCTGCCATAGCTGTAGTGCCTGTCGGGCCCCCTGCCCAGCCTCCTCGCCCTCCAGCACCCCGCTCTGAGCAGCTCCTCTCCCTTTGTGGGGCGGTGGCGGGATGCAGCCGCCTCCCCGTGCGGCTCCCCGAGGGGACGCGGCGCCAGCCGAGCCCGGGCGACAAAGGAAGGGCGGCAGAAGGCGCCCGCTCGCACTCGCTGCTTCGTGTCCCTCGTGTCCCCCGTGCCCCAGCCCTGCCTTCCCCGGGGGGCACCGCCGCCACCCCGCATCTCCCGCGGCCCCGGCACCTGGCGGTGCCACCCGGAGGAGGCAGGACCCTCCTCCCGGCTTCCTGCTGCTGCTCCCGCCCGGCCGGGTGTCCCTGGAGGCGGGCGGGATGCTCCCGGTGGATGTGCAGCCGCCCGCCCGGCCGGGATTCCTGCTCTGCCCTGCGGGGCCGCGTTGCCCCGATCTGGCTGCCTGAGCAGCTCCCGCTCCTGAACTCGTTTTTATTGTAGCTCTGTAGTTTCAGGGCCAAACTGGGCAGAATGTGCAATTTGGCCGCGCTGGCCACGATCTTTGACTCCACTGCCAACTCGGCTGCTCACGCTTCCCCAGGGCTCAGGCAGTGGCAGTGTCCAGTGCCCCTCTTGGGGACCTCCGGGAGAGCCACATCCGAGGGGGGCTTGTCCAAGACCACCTTGTCACGGCGGGTGGGCTCCCTGCCTTGTGCTGGGGTCTCCAGAGGGATCCCGAGGCTGGAATTCCTGTGGCTGGAATTGCTGTGTTGTCTCCTGGAGCACCTGGCGATGTCCTCAGTGCGAGCACGGTGTGGGGGGGACGGGGAGGGTTGGGGTGCAGAGGGGTCCCCGAGGGATGGCGGTGGGGATGGGTTTGGGGATGG
>VXAD01000880.1:340693-354404 GCA_013399195.1 Dicrurus megarhynchus
AGGACAAGCCAGGGGGAAAACCAAAGGTGGGAGCCAGGGAGCAGGCGGGCTGCGTGGGAAGGATCTAAGTGACCCCTTTGTAGCTCTTCAGTGTTGGTTCTATTTATACGAGATTTCATTTCCTTGCTTGTGATGCCTTGTTTTTTGTACAGTTTTATGTACATGCAGGTGTAGCTTTTCTAAAGGAGAAATCCTATGGCAGAGTAAAGTACCCCACTATTTTTCAGATGGTGCCCTACGTCTAAGGCGACGCCTCTTGCTAAGGTTGTACTGCTCAATGTGTGATGCATTTCCCTGTGCGGGGAAGCCTCTGGGCCTTGGGCTTGGTTTTCCCCGGGCGCTGTGAGCACAAATCGATTCCCTTGTAACTCTTTCCGTTCGGAGCCGTGAGCATGACACCGTCGTGATCCCCTTTCCGTTCTCCCCTGTTCCGTTCGTTTGCTGAGCTGTCAGGTGACCAACTCCATTGTAATTAGCCCTTCCTAAAGCTTTACAATAAAAGTGTGAAAACCCAGCTGCCTGCGCCCGCCTGCTTCTTCCCATGCATCCCCCTGAGTGTCCTCAGGGAAGAAAGGGCTGGGAAGGCTTTGGGATGTGCCTGCCTTCCTCCAGGGGCAAGGAGCCCTGCTCCTGTCTCCCTGTTTTCCAGCTTGGGGATGTTCCCGCACAAGGACAAGGAAGACAATCCCCCAAAGCACTTTCCCATGGACCTGTCTCCTTCAAGGCCAGGCTGGATGGGGTTTGGATCATCCTGCTCCAGTGGCAGGGAGTTGGAGCTGGATGAGCTCTCAGGCCCCTTCTGACCCAAGCCATTCCATGGTTCTGTGATTGATTCTATGGTTGAAACCCAAAATATATCAATGAAAAGACACCTCCAGCCCCAAGGCTGCCTGCACCAGTCACCAGCCAAGGCGGGAATCAGGAAAATCCCATTAAAGTGCTCCAGACCCTCTCCCACTTCCACCACTGTTCCTTGGAGACTTGCTCTGTGTCCCACCATGTCACCATCTCCTTTCCCAGCAATGGTTGGGGTTTTCAGGTAGTTCAGACCCTTTGGAATCAGCCAGGCCCCTCCAAACCAGGGCACATTTGCAGCTCTTCCCACCCCAGCTGCAGGGAGCTCCTCCAGCCGTGGCTGTGGGGTTCCCCTGCCTGCCTTTGCACAGGATGCCGACCATCCCGAGCTGCGCCGGGAGCTTTCCTGGCTCAGGGCAGAGCTGCTCCCCTCTCTGGTGGGGTCTGTACGGGTGTAGCACATCTGGGCTGTGCCGGGCCCTCACACAGCCTGGCACCTCTCTCTGCTCAGCTCTGGGCTCGCTGTGGTTGGACCACCAGCCCGAGATTCCTTCCCAGCTTGGAAGCCTGCAGGAAGGAAGAGTTCCCACGTGAAGATGAAGCTCAACCTCCCCTCCCTTTTTCGGACTCCTTCTGAGCCATCCCCTCCCCAGGGCTCTGCATGGGCCATCAGAGGGCATCCAGTGCCCCCCATTCCCGAGGGATCCCCCCTCGAGGTGAGGGCTGGGGGCTCTCAGCTGCCCCTCGGGGCAGGCCCAGCCCAGCTGGGAGCAGGGATGCGTCCCCAGGGAGCCCGGGGAACCCAGCACGCTTTGCTGCCATTCCGGGGAAAGAGGATCCAGGTGCTGAGGATGGTGCCAGGCTGGCACAGCTGGCACCGAGGGGCAGAGCTGCCAGCACCCTCCTGTCCCCAGGACAGGTGACCAAAGGGTGTTTTCCTAAGCAGAGACAGTCCCAGGCCCTCCCTGTCCCTCCTGAACACCCCTGGCCCAGTGCCATGCCCTGCGGTTTCTCCTCACGCCCCCTCCTCCTCCTCAGCAATCCCAGGATACCCACACCCCTCCCTGACCCCATCTGTGCCTCCTTCCCCTCTCTACTGTCCCTTTCCCACCCATCCCACTCATCCCTCCCCTCCTCGTTCCCTCCTTGCCTCTCCTCCCCGTCCCTGTGCTCTCCCCTCACCCCACACGACGCCTCCCGCTCCTCCGGCACAGCCCCGAGCTCGCATCCAGCCGGCTCCGTGCCGGGCTGGAGCCCTCCGGTTTCCATGGCAGCACACATCAATTACCGGCTGGGAAGGGGCCTGCGGATGCTGCGGATGCTGCGGATGCTGCAGCTGCCCAGCACGGCCGGGGGCTCGGGCACGGGGATCCCATCAGCACCACCCTCAGGTGGGATTCGGTGCCCACGGAGCCCTGCAGGGGGTGGGAAGCAGGAATCTTCCCCCGCAGGATTGTCCCACCTGGCTGGGCTCTGTGCAGTGGGGTGATGTGGCCTCGGTGACCCCGCTCAGTCTGTGGGGATTCGGGGCTGGCTGGAGGTGGAGGAGATGGATCTGCTCCTGCTGGTGGCTGCCCTGGTGTTGGGGCACCTCAGAGAGGGGTGAGGGGTGGCCGCTGGGGACAGCGTGTGATGGGTGATGGGCTCGTGCCAGAGCTCTGTTGTGACCTGGCTTTTCCAGGTAGCTCCGGTTTAATTGGGTCCTGGCTTACAGCAGGAGCTGGGAATGTGCCAGGCCAGGGGCATCCATTTTGATGGGAAATTTAATTCCAGTGCCTCCTGAGGGCCTGACCCCGCAGCCCCAGCTGTCCAGCTGCCTGCACAGACCTGGCAGGGTCATTTCCAGGGCTTGCATGGTAATGGGGATGAGGTTTGGGATCTCTTGCTGGCTCCAGCAGTGCCATGGCACCATTTCCTCCCAGACTGCCTTTCCTGAGGGTTTTCCCAGCAGGAATGTGCCCAGCCCTAAGCTCTGTGGGGTTTAAAGCTGGATTTTCAGTAGCCACAGGAGCACAGGATGGTTTGGGTTGGAAGGGACCTTGGAGATCACCCAGTGCCACCCCCTGCCATGGGCAGGGACACCTTCCACTGTCCCAGGCTGCTCCAAGCCCCGTCCAACGTGGCCTTGGACACTTCCAGGGATCCAGGGGCAGCCACAGCTGCTCTGGGCAGCCTCAGGGCCTCACCCCCCTCACCATCTGTGCTCGTGTGTTCCCTTCTCCGAGTTCCCGACTCCAAGAGCAATGGGCATTTCTGGGAGCTGGAAACAGGGAGCCAGGTGGGAACCTCAGAACGGCCTGATCTATTCTTCCCGAATCCTTAAAGAATTTCAAAGATGCTGAGGTGGTTCCTGGGCCAAGCAGCTCCGGTGGGAGCAGGGAGTGAGCCAGCAGAGCCTTGCCCAGGGCTGGCTGAGCAGTCAGTGCCCAGCAGGGTGGATTTTTCCTTGGACGAGCAACAGGACAGCTCTTTCTGCTGTGATGACGGCCACAAATCCCTGCTGGCATGGAAGCAGGGCTCTGGATCACCGCTGAGCCAGCCCGGTGCTCAGGGTAGAGGTTCCAAAAGAATTGAAGAGCTGACACCACTTTTTTTTTATCACGAGATCTGTTTTATTCCCCGGTTCCCGGAGGCAGCTGCGAAACCTCCAGAGCAGGACCATGGAGAGGGCAGGGAGAGGCTTCAGCGGCCGGATCAGGGTTGGGAACAGAGCCCGGAGAGCCGGAGGAGCGGGACCGCGGCTGGGGCAGCCGCTCCCTCCTTCCCCCGCCGGCTGCGGGAGGTGCCCGGCCCCGCACAGCCCCGCCAGGCACTCCGCTAATAGGATGAGCGAGAGACAAGCCCACGGTGGCCCCGGAGCCTGGCCCTGCATATGTTGTGGTGGCCTCTGGGGGAGATTGGATATTGTGCTGCAGGAGAAGCCCCTGTAATCGCCCGCAGGATGATTGGGATTTGCAGCAGCTCAGAGGAGGCAGGGGGGCCCGGCCCCAGGCAGTTTGCTCGGTGTCTCTGCTTGTCTGGCACTCTGATGAAGGGGATTAGGAGATTTAGAGCGAGCCCAGCCCCCTCTCTGGGGGGGCTCTCGAGTTGGAGCCCCAACAGAACGCACGGCTCCGTTGATTCCCACAGGCAGATTGATGGGGGACAGGGCCGGGGTGCTGCCACCAGCAGCTAATCACGGCCGGGAGCTCTGCTCTTCTGCCAGCGGGGAATTGTCACCTCCAGCACAGGGAGAGTCCCTCACTTCCCTCCCTGGCCAGGTGATCATCCCAAAGCAGCTTCCACCCCACACAGTCCCCATCCCTCATCCCCAGAGCTCTCACCTCACCCTGTCCCCATTCCTTCATCCCCAGAGCTCTCACCCCACACAGTCCCCATTCCTTCATCCCCAGAGCTCTCACCCCACCCTGTCCCCATCCCTCATCCCCAGAGCTCTCACCCCACACAGTCCCCATTCCTTCATCCCCAGAGCTCTCACCTCACCCTGTCCCCATTCCTTCATCCCCAGAGCTCTCACCCCACACAGTCCCCATGCCTGCCCCACTCCCAGCCCCTCCCAGTGCTCTGAGCCCCCTTTATCCCGGTGTGAACCCCCAGGCTGTCCTGGCATCATGATTTAATCCCACAAGGAGGCACAGCTGCCTGGACCGAGCTCTCTTGCCCATCTGCCCGAGCTGAGCCTGGCCCAGAGCACGGCCCAGCCACTCCCTGGATAAGGCAGGGCTCGGGGGCTTAGTGCGAGCGGCCCTAATGGGATTAGCGGGAATGGGAGCCACGCTCGGCACCACGGAGAGGGATCTGTGCCTGCCCTCCCTCCCCGACTCCCTCCTCCCCGTCCATCCGCCCAGCAGGTGCCAATCACATCCCAGCACCCACATTCCTGGGGAAAGGCAGCTTCGGAACGCTCCTCCAAATAAACGCCTGCTGTGGATCCGATCCCTCGGCTCCCTGAGCCCAGCACTCCACCCTGACCTCAGTATGGCCACAGCTCAGTCCCTGAAACAGCCCCAACCTGCAAAGTCTGACTCCGGAGAGAGAAGGTTTTTTTCCCAAACGCTTTAAAAAAGGGGTTTTAAAAGGGCTTGGACACCCAAGCCCTCCTCAGTTCCCTCTTTGCCACAGCCTTGTCACAGCTCCAGCGCTGCAGGGACGCTCTGGAGCCTGTGAGGCTCAGTTTGGCTGTCTGGGAAGGATCCCACAGGAAAACCATCAGGCCCAGTGATTAATTAGTGTTGTAATAACACCGAGGATCCCCCTCCCCCCCCCCATAACCCACTGAGGTGTCCCCCTGCAAGCACAGGGCAGAGACTTCTGCTCCTCTGGCACTGCCACACGTGGGATATTGGGAAGGAATTGTTCCCTGGGAGGGTGGGCAGGCCCTGGCACAGGGTGCCCAGAGCAGCTGTGGCTGCCCCTGGATCCCTGGCAGTGTCCAAGGCCAGGCTGGACCGGGCTTGGAGCAGCCTGGGACAGTGGGAGGTATCCCTGCCCACGGCAGGGGGTGCAGCAAACTGGTTTTTAGGGTTGCTTCCAACCCAAACCATTCCATGTTTTATGATCCTATGGAATCAGGCAGAGCTGATGGTGGTCTCAGGACTTTGTGTGGCCTTTGGGCAACACCTCTGGAAATCAATGGGATTGAATCCTTCCTCAGTTTCCCTGCATGGAGCTGATCTGGGGGAACCACCAGGGAAGGCTGAGGCTGCTCTGCCCACTCATAGCTCGTTGCCTGCACGGTGACACCACATTCCAGCAGCACCTCCTTCGCCTGGGCAAACTCCAACAAAAACCCCTCACAAATCCAGGAAAAGCCCCAAAATTCAGTTCTTTCTCCCCAAACACAGCGGGGGGTTGCCAGAGGAGGATGTGCCTCCTTAGGGAATGGGTAACAGAGGCCACCTTGCCTGGCCCTCACCCTGAGGGCGCATCCCGGGTGCAGCCACTTCCACCTGCTCCAAATGTGAGGCCAGGAAAAGGGAACACGAGGCCTTCAAGGAAAGCCTGGAAGGAAGCAGAGGGCTGAGTGCCAGAGGGACTCGGCTGTAACGGAGCCAGGACAGCGGGGATGGATCTGCAAAGCACTGGGAAGGGCTGGTGTGCAGGGCAGGGATGTGGGGAAGCACTGGGAAAGCGTCAGGAGGGATGGAGCCTTCTCGCCCTCCTTATCCCTACCCTGAATCCTTCCCCGTGCTCTCCATCCCACCCCACTCACTGCTCTGCTCCTGGTTCTGGTTCTCCCGGACCGTGGCAGGTCCGGCCTCTCCATCCACACACGGATCCCAGCTCCCCCAGCTCCCTGAGAGCGGATCCACGATTCCCTCACATGTGGATCCTGCAGGACTGCGAGGGCACGGGGTTCCTTTCCCGGGAGAAGCTCTGCACATCCCAGCCCTTTCCCAGCTCGCTGGAAAGGATGGCGCCTTTCCTGGGGTCTCTCTGGCTGCCAGGGCAGCTCTGCCATGGCACAGCTCCCTCGCTGTGCGGACAAGCTCATCCCAAATGTGATGGCATCATCTGCACCCCAAAAGTCTTTGCTGGGGGTCAGGAGGGTGAGGAAGGACCGACAATTTCCAAGGAGGAAAAGCCAAGGGAAGCTGTTTTCCCTGGCCTCCCCAGAGCCTGAGAGCTGCTGAATTATGCTCATGACTCAAATGTGCAGGAGATGATCAAATCCCACTTGCTGTTCCAGGGCTCCGCCTCCGGCCGATGGATGCTGGAATCTGCTCCAGCACAGCCATCAGCCAGGGCTGAGCGCAGTGGGAGGTAACGCTGGGACCCTTCACCGGCCCTCAGACAGCCCTGGGGACATGGTGGGATCCCAAACGGGTCACAAATGTGATGGAAAATCAGCCCCAGCTGAGCCTTTGCGGTGCTGGTTTTCCCCTACGCAGGCAAAAGCGAGTTCCCTGAGATCCTCACCCTGCCCGGGAAACACCAGGAAACAACAAATCCCACACTTCCCATGCTGGAGCTGTGGGATGTCCCCTCCAGCTTTCTCCCTCCTGGCTTTGCCCCCATCCCCTTCCTACCCCTGGAGCCTGTCTGGTGCCTGGAGAGGCCCTGGTTGTCTCGGCAGTGTGTCCCAGCCCCGGTGACCTGGAATGTGTCACCAGCCAGAGCCCGGCCAGCCTGAGGTCTGTCCTTCATCCCTGTCCTTTGCCACCAGACCCATCCCAGCCATGGCCCTGNCTTTGTGGGGTCCTGCATGCCGGGCCGGGCAGCTGGGTGAGTATGGCGAGGGCAAACCTCCCTCAGCACCTCATCCTCGCCCTAGGCTGGGCTGGGGGTGTCCACAGGAGCCTGGGGACAGTGACAGCTGTGGGGGCAGTGCCACCCGGGTTTGCACACCCACATACACCCACATCGTCCTCCCCGGGGGTACCACAGGGCTGGGAGTGCAAGGTTGAGCTACCAGGTGTCCGGGGGGGACACAGAGCACGTCCCCTGGGCAGGGGCTTGGTGTCACACACCCACACAGAGCACATCCCCGTGTGTCCCCCGAGCACGGGGTGGGTGTCACACCCAGCCTGGGCTCTCCCCGCCCCCAGCCCGAGGCGGGTGCGGGTGCGGCGCAGGGCCCGGGGCCGTTATTATTCTTTATTAGTTTTCCTGTCCGTCTGACATATTCTTTATCATTCTGTCTCAATCTTTCACTCATCCTCCTGCTCTCCCTCAATCATCCCCGATTAGTTTTCCTGTCTGCCTCCCATTCCCGGATTCCTCATCAGGCGCTCCCTCCCCCGCTCCTCCCCGCTCCCCTCCCTCCCTCCCATCCCCTCTCCCGCACTGTCCTGGTCGCGTGGAATTCTCGGGAATTGCGAGGCCATCGTGGCTGTTCTGCAGGAGCTGGTGGCTGCCCAGCGCTCCCGCTCCGCCTCNCCACCAGACCCATCCCAGCCATGGCCCTGCCCCGAGCCAAAAGCAGCGACACCGAGCTGCCACACGCTCCGGAGCCGGGCTCACTTCGTCCATCTGGGACAGCTCTGAGCCTGGCACTGGGCACAGCTCTCCTGCCCTGGGCACGGGGGGTCAGAGCACGGGCTGGGAAGGAGGGAAGCACTGGGAATGCTGTGAAGAGGGAGGAGCAGCGAGGGCTTGTCCACAACCCCTCAGCACCCCAGGGTGGAACAGCAGCAGAGAAACAACGCCAGTGACCCGTGGAGAGGTGAGCCCAGGTGGCACCTGCAGATCCACTGGAGAAAAGGATGGGATGGGATGGGATGNCCTGGGCAGGGGCTTGGTGTCACACACCCACACAGAGCACATCCCCGTGTGTCCCCCGAGCACGGGGTGGGTGTCACACCCAGCCTGGGCTCTCCCCGCCCCCAGCCCGAGGCGGGTGCGGGTGCGGCGCAGGGCCCGGGGCCGTTATTATTCTTTATTAGTTTTCCTGTCCGTCTGACATATTCTTTATCATTCTGTCTCAATCTTTCACTCATCCTCCTGCTCTCCCTCAATCATCCCCGATTAGTTTTCCTGTCTGCCTCCCATTCCCGGATTCCTCATCAGGCGCTCCCTCCCCCGCTCCTCCCCGCTCCCCTCCCTCCCTCCCATCCCCTCTCCCGCACTGTCCTGGTCGCGTGGAATTCTCGGGAATTGCGAGGCCATCGTGGCTGTTCTGCAGGAGCTGGTGGCTGCCCAGCGCTCCCGCTCCGCCTCCATCCCCGCCCTGGGAGCTGCCAGGAGCATCCCGGGGATGCCGAGCACCTCCAGCCTCTGCCCTGGCGCGGACGGTGCTGAATCGGCTGCAAACTGAGCCCCTGGCTCTGAGCAGCTCAGGAGGAGCCAACATCTTGGATCCCCTGGGATCTGCTCTGCTCCTGCTTCCTCATCCCTCTGCTCCTCCTCCAGTCCATCCCAGCACTGCCTGGTGCCCCATTCCCATTCCCATTCCCCTTCCAGTGGAAGTCCCTGAACAGGCTGATGCTGGAGGACTGGGTGAGGCTGAAGGCAACTCACCAGCAGAGCCAGAAGAGGCCCTGGCTGGCAGCCCCGGGCCGATTCCCAGCTTTTAGTGCCTCTCATCCACGTCTGCTCTGCTCCTGCCAGGATGTCCCCACCAAGCACACGTGAGGGGGTCAGAGCCAGGGAGGGATGCTCGGGAAGGAATCTTTGGCTAAAGACAGAGGATGGATGCAGACGTTGCTGCATCTCCAGCAGAGAGGGCACCAATATTTCACCTCATCCCGCTCCTTTTGGGAGCCAGAGGTGAAAATCTGCAGTGCTGGAGGACTGGGGAAAGTGGAATGGGCTGGCTGTGGCACCCAGAAGGATCCATCGGCCCAGGCTGGTGGCAGCTCCTCATGGAGGTGGGATCTGCTGGGCTCCCCTCATCCTGGAGCAAGGGGGTGCCCAGAGGACACAGTGCTGGCTGCAGCTGGCAGCTCTCTGCGTCCCAGCATGGACAAAATGGGAGCTGGAATTGCAGGAAGGACCCTCGGTGCCACAGCAGCCCCTCCGTGGGGGTGAGGGGGGTGTCCTGACCCATCAGCTGGGACAAGCACGGCATTTCTGCCACTGGGCCAGCGGAGCTCAGTTTTGGGCAGGACTCATCCTCTCCAGCCTGATTTCCCAGCACTGCCCTGGCTCCTGCCCAGCACCGAGCTGCCATCCCTGCCACCCATCCCAGGGGCTGAGGGGGCACCCGCATGGGATGGGAGCCCTCCTCAGCAGGACCCCCGTGGCACCGGGGCTTCGGGTGCTGCGCTGCATCCGCTGCCGTGATGGATGTGACAGGCGCGGGGGTTGCCAGGAGATAACGTCCCCCTCCCCCTTCCCCTTCCTCTCCTCCTCCTCCTCCTCGGGCGCTGCAGCCAACGCGGCTCGGCGCTGGTGAGGTAATGCTGCTCCGGCACTGCCCGCCTGCCCAGCATCCAGGGAAAAGGGAAAAAAAGGGGGAAAAAGCCTTTTCAGCCATCCCCGTGGCCATCCTCGCTCTGCCTCCCCTCCCCCGGGCATAGCCAGGGAGGGTTCACAGAAACCAGCGCCCAAAATTGCCCCCTTCCGTTCCCGGGGCATCCCCGACCCCCTGCTCGGGTTTTGCCTCCGTGATGGGAAGATCCAAAGAGGTTTTCATGGATCTGGGCGGGAGAGGGGGAGGCAGAGGGGGCTCCTCACGCACACAGAGGCTCGCGGAATAAATATCTGGCTACAAATTATCTGCTGATCTAATAAAAAAGATATTACCTGGCTCTCCAAACGTGGTTTCAAATTATCCCTCCTGCTCTGCTCAGCAGCCTCCTGGGAGATCACTGGCAGGTTAATTTGCTATCGAGCGGGTCCCAACTGGAATTAGGCTCCAGCCTGGCTCTGCTTTCACTTGACACTTAATGAAAGCCGCTGTTATTCACTCCTGCCTCTGGACTTTATGCACTGCACCACGTTTCACAGGTGGGAAAGAGCTGACCGGGAGATTTTCCTTTGGATCCGACAATCGCAAGGCCCGGAAGGGGCCGAGGTAGAAAATAAACTGCCATCTGTGTGCTTTTCCACCAGAACTTGGCGTGTTCCTAACAGAAGAGGCCTTTATCTGGGGACTGTCATTCTGATTATTTTATGTCTGAGCAGTGCCCCAGAGGTGTGCATAGAAAATGAAAACAGATAAAGAGCCTGAACAAGGCACAGCTCTGCCAGAGGCCCCAAGAAAGCAGCAGGGATTGGGGGGGAGGCCAAGGGGGGACAACTTAAAACCACCGGTCCTGCTCCAGACAGGGAAGGGGACACAGAGAGCAGCTCCGTGGCACTGGAAGGAGGGATGGATCCCGATCCCAGCCCTTCCCACACCCCTGGGATGATGTCCCGGTGATCACAGGACTGGGGTGGCCTCTGTCCCTGTGGTTCTGGGATAACTCCATCCCTGTGCGTGCATTTCTGCATGGAGGGACCCCTCTCCTCTATCCTGGGCTCTCCTACCATGGCTCCTGCCTGGAGATTCCCAGGAACAGCTCCCTGCAAGGCTGATGGAGCATCCCACAGTCCCACCGTGCCAAATCAGGGTCTGTAACCCCACAGACACAACAGAAATTCCAATCTTTGCAGCTTCTTACCTGTCCAACCCTCGCAGGTTTTCCCTGTCCCATCCCACCTTCCTCACCCTGCTGCTCTCCTTGCACAGCCCTTGCTCCATCCCCTCATCCCAGACACATCCCCTCATCCCTCCTTGACCTGCAGCCGTGGGCCAGGAGCTTCCCCCGCTGCCCAGGCACAGTTTGGTTGGGGCTCAGTCCCTAAATATCCATCACGGACAGCAAGAAGAGCCGAGTCAGCAGCCCTGGCATTCCCCTTATCCCCCCGACACCCCAACTCCAGTGAGCAATTCCCATCTCCCTCTGTTCCCACCCTTCAGGCACTCGGAGACAGTGATCCGGCTCCTGCCTGTGTGATTGATCAGCCGAGCTGGACAGATTTAGTTCATTTAATCTGCCTCCTAAATCCCATCCTTCATCCCCCTCAGCATCTCCCTCGTGCCTCTCTCTCGTGGCTGTATCTCCTCGGGACAGCCATGCCTCCAGCTGTGCCCGGGGATCCAGGCGGGAATGCTGCTGCCAGCACGGTCCCAGGCAGCCCTGGTGTGTGTGGCCTGACCCTGCAGGGCGCTCGGGTCCCTAAGGACGCTCGGGGACATCCTCTGCTGTCCCCTCTGCTTGTAGGAGCCTCTCTGCCAACGCTGCTCCAACACCTTGAATGTGACGGGTGGTCCTCAGTGGTCCCCTCTGACCCCTCCTATCTCCTGGGCGCCGAAGGAAGCAGCTGCCAGAGCACCAGGGTGGGAAGAGGAGCCATGGGATACTCTGGGATCGCTCCTCTCTCCATGCTGGTGCTGCAGCATCCCCTTCTTGCCACAGCATCCCGCTGTCCCCAGCCAAGCTCCAGGCACTGGAGAGCTTCTCCTGGGCAATCCCAGGGCTCTGCCCAGGATTCTCCCCCGCAGGGCTTTGTCAAATCTGGGCCAAAATCCCTGCTCTGGGCTAAACCAAGTGATGGTTCTTGTATTTGTGGGGAAAGTGGTGCAAAATGATGTGAAGCCTGATGGAGTTGAGGATGTGGGACTGATCCAGCCAGACTTCCCTGATCCTGCAGAGACCCAGCGGGTCGGAGAGTGGGATCTGTCCCGTGCCTCTGGGTCAGGGATTTGGGGGATCTTGGCTGAGGGCACTTGGCTGATTCACAGAGGAGCTGAGGGCAGAGCTCCCTGGGGCTGCAGCGCAGGGACAGCTCCGAGCTCTGCTCCTGGGACAGCGACAGCACCCAGGGAGCGGCTGGAGCTGGGCCAGGGCAGGCTCAGGCTGGAGAGCAGGGAAAGGTTCTTCCCCTGAGGCTGCCAGAGCTCCCAGGGAGGCCCAGGGTGGGATTGTTGGGGTTTCTGGGCAGGGCCTGGGCTTGGATTGATGATCCCTGGTCCCCTTCCCACTCAGGATATTCTGTNCCTTCTCCCCAGTTCCCTGGGCAGGAATTCCGGGGGTAAGTCCTGGAGCAAACCCACCTGCAGAGGCTGTGGGTGCTGTGCTGGTCCCCTCTGTCCCCACAGTCCCCTGGGATGCTGCCCCACTCCTGCATTTTCCAGAAGTCTCGCAGGCTCTCAGCTCCATTGCTGGGTTGAGGATGGAGCCGTGCCGTTACTGCAGCTGGGATCGCTGTCCCTTCTGCTGTGCTTCCTTTTCCCAGCCCCTCGGGTAATTTCCTGCTCCTCTGTAACTTCAACAACTCCATTGTGGGGCTCTGCTTTATTCCACAAGCCTGGTCCCACCCCAGGCCCTCTGCCTGCCCCCAGCCCTGCTCAGCTGCTCAGTTTCACCTTTCCTTAAATTCAAATGTGCCAATTTGACCAGATTTCCTTTGTTTTCTTACTGTCCATAGAAACTCTTTAGCTTCTCTTCTCTTTCCTTTCCTATTTTCTTTTCTTGGTTAAAGGCAGATTTTAGAAGGCTCTGCAGCGCTTCAGCCATTTGAGAGTCATCATTAATTTAATCTTCTTCCTAATTTATTAATGGCTCCTACTTTCTCGCCAGTATTTGAGACTCCCCTGGTATATTTGCAAAACCCATCTGATTCCCCTTCCCCTCTTTGGCAGCATGAGTTCATCTGCCTTCCCTCCCCCTCTCCAGCAGTGAGTCACTGTCCCCCTGTCCTCAGGACATCACGTCCCAGCCCATCACAGCTCCCAGCAGTTCTGCTGTCTGCTCTTTGCCTGCTCCTTGTTAGGTGACCTGCTGGAAGCTGCCCTGTTGGCGAGGGAATATGTCAGCCTCCGCTCATCCCACCCCAAAAGTGCCACCCTTTCCTGGTCACCTCTCCCTCCAGGGATGGGGGGACAGGGAGGGGACACCATGCAGGGTCTGTGCCTTGCTGGTTTCTTAATTCCAGCAAAATTCCAGCCCTGCCTGAGTGGGTAAAGCAGCACCAGATTTGAGAAGAAATGAGCCCAGGGGTGCCCAGGTGGGCAAGGAGGCCATGGGCACCTGGCCTGGATCAAAACCAGTGTGACAGCAGGACCAGGGCAGTGCCCGTCCCCTGGGCTGGCCCTGCTGAGGGACCTCGAGGGCCGTGTCCAGTTCTGGCCCCTCATGGCCAGAGAGATCTGGAGGGGCTGGAGCATGTCCAGGGTAGGGAACGGAGCTGGGAAGGGGCTGGAGCCCCAGGAGCAGCTCAGGGAGCTGGGAAAGGGGCTCAGCCTGGAGAAAAGGNCCAGTGATTCTCCCATTCCCGTGCAATGAGACATTTTGTCCAGATGCCATGGAATTCAACATTCCCATCCCAGGACCATCCAGCAGTTGTTCCTACAGCTGCTGTTCCCATCTCTGCACCCAGTGAGGACCTTCCACCATCTCCTCTGACTGCCCGGATCCCCCAATGTATTCCCAACCCCAGGAGCCCAGAGTGGCTCCATCGGAAGCAGCAGGACCGAGCTGGGAGCTCC
>VXAD01000880.1:355349-384161 GCA_013399195.1 Dicrurus megarhynchus
TGTCCAGGGTAGGGAACGGAGCTGGGAAGGGGCTGGAGCCCCAGGAGCAGCTCAGGGAGCTGGGAAAGGGGCTCAGCCTGGAGAAAAGGAGGCTCAGGGGGGACCTTGTGGTTCTGCACAACTCCCTGACAGGAAGGGGCAGCCGGGGGGGTCGGGCTCTGCTCCCAGGGAACAGGGACAGGAGGAGAGGGAACGGCTTCAGGCTGGGCCAGGGGAGGCTCAGGTTGGACAGCAGCAGGAATTTCCCCATGGAAAGGGAGGTCAGGCCTTGGCAGGGGCTGCCCAGGGAGGTTTGGAGTCCCCACCCCTGGAGGTGTCCAAGGAAGGGCTGGAGGTGGCACTCGGTGCTCTGGGCTGGGGACAAGGTGGGCATCGGGCACAGCTTGGACTGGATGGGCTGGGAGGGCTTTTCCAGCCTCAGTGACTCTGGGATTCTGTGGCATCTCTCCTAAGCAGCCGTGCCCTGCACACCGAGCTCACAGCTGATGAATGGAGAACACGGAGAAGCAAACAACACCCACAGAGCGGGAGAGGAGCCCGAGACCGACCCCCAGCAGCAGAGATATTCCCTTCATCCATCACTGGCTGGTGTTCCCTGCCAGGCACAAGATTCCAGCTGCTGTAAATGCTCCTGAAGTGCTCCAGGGCTGGCTCGAAGGGGTCTCCACAGCTTCCCATCACTTGGTAATGGCTGATCCACTGGTGGCCCAGCTTGTAGGAACTGGGTCTGATGGCTGGGAGAAGGGTGGGTGGCATCTTCTGGGACAGCTTATCATGGAAGCACAGAATCATGGAATCATGGAATCATGGGATCATGGAATCATGGAATCATGGGATCATGGGATCATGGAGTCATGGAATCACGGAGTCATGGAATCATGGAATCACGGAATCATGGAGTCATGGAATCACGGAGTCACAGAATCATGGAATCACGGAATCATGGAATCATGGAGTCATGGAATCATGGGATCATGGAATCACGGAATCACGGAATCGCAGAATCATGGAATCATGGAATCATGGAATCATGGAATCATGGAATCACGGAGTCATGGAGTCATGGAATCATGGGATGGGTTGGGTTGGAAGGGATGTTAAAACTCATCCCATCCCACCCCCCGCCACGGGCAGGGGCACCTCCCACTATCCCAGGTTGCTCCAAGCCGTGTCCAGCCTGGCCTTGGACACTCCCAGCTTCTCTGGGCTTCTGCTGAAACCCAGCTTGGGTCAGACTGGGAGTGCTGGGGTCCCACTGCTGGGCACGGGGCCACCCCGGGTCCCGGCAGCGCCCCACGGTCCCAGTGTGCCCTGTGCCACCTGCACTGCATCCCCCCCACCCTGCCCAGCACCAGCAGCCCCAGCTGCCCAGGATCCCGTGGCTGGGATCCAGCTAATTCCTCCCTGGAGCACATCCCACATCTTCAGAGACCACGGGGAAGGAAAGGAGCTGCAATTTCCCAGGAAATGCTGAGGATGTGACTTTTTCTCCCTTTTTTTTTTCTCCCTTCATTTGCAAATGAAACAGGCCCATCAAAGTCTGAGTGTTTTCTGGAGATGAAGTTCGGGAAGTGTTTCTTTTGGATTAATCCAAATGTTCCGTGTCAACAAAGCCCAAATACGTCACTGCAATTTGGACTGTTTCAAACACAAGTAGAAGGAACACTTAGATTCAATTTTGTTCCTAAATGTCATTTGGAACAGAGAGAGAAATTCCTCAGCCTGCAAATGTTGAAACAGACATTTTGATAGCACAAGGATACTTAATCCTATTAAAATAAAATAAGATGGGAATAGACATATTTTACTCTTTTCTTTTTTTTCTTCTTCTTTGATTTGGGCAAAATCACCATAAAAGATAAAATCCTAAACGGTTTGAGAGAGGATGTGTGCACCAAGGAGTGCCCTGTGCTGGAGGCATTTGGGGCTGTGGCAGTGACTGGGTCATGGAATCGTGGAAGGGTTTTGGTGGGAAGGGATGAGATCCATGGACAGGGACACCTTCCACTACCCCAGGCTGCTCCAAGCCCCGTCCAAGCTGGCCTTGGGCACTTCCAGGGATTCAGGGGCAGCCACAGCTTCTCTGCGCATCTTATTCCATGTCTCACCTGGTCAGGAGAGGGGAAGGAGCTCTGGAGCTGCACCCCCTCATCCTTCAGGATCCAGCTCAGCCCCGCTGTCCTGGCTGCACCCACAGCATCATCCCATGGCTGACCACATGGTGAGGAATCTCTGGAATAATCTACTCCCAAAAAAATTCCCTTTTTTCAGGACAGGCCATGAAATGCTGATCTGTTGAGCAAGAAATGTTGTGCTCGGAGCACCTTGGATCTCACCAGTGCTGCAGTTCCTTTGTTTCCAAGCTGGGCACCCTGGAAGTGCCAAGTCTGGCTCCAGAGCTGCCTCCTGAGGATGCCTCCAGCATCGTGGGACTGATGAACTCCTGGGTCACTTCATTCCAGAGCACAATCGGGTTAGGAGAGAAAAATGTTGTCAGGAACTGGACCTGTCACAGGAAAATTGTGTTTGCAGATTGCCGGGAATGAGCAGAACGGAGCCTGGCTGGCAGCAGCTGGGGCTTCTTTTTCCTGGGATTTGCTCAGGGTGGTGTCAGATCCCTCCCTGTATTCCCAAGCTGGGAATTTCCACGTGTGACAGCTCCTCGCAACCGCAGTGCCCGTCCCCACACCAAGGTTTGGGCCACTTTGTCACCACCATGTCTTGTCGTCACCTCTCTGTGGGCTCAGCCACTCTCACAAGCTCTCCAGCCCCTCAAAAATTCCCTCTAAAATTCCCTATTTCCCACATCTCTTCCTCCAGGCTCCTCAGTTTTCTATCTGTTGACCAAGACATCACTTAAAATATCTTTTTTTTTCCCCCTCAAAATTGCACAGTTTCAGCCAACGTGTTTGGACTGCACTGATGAGCATTTTCATGGAAATTGCTGGCAGCTGGAAAATGCAGCCCCAAGCCAGGAGCATCCTGCTTCCCTGCTCCCTGCATCCCCCCGGCGATGGATCCGGCCAGGATCCTGGGCAGCAGCCAGCCAGAAGCCCAAATCCCAGGGGAAATCCTGGAATTTCATTCCTGGCCACCCGTGCACTTGCAAATCTGCCGTGCCCGTGCAGCTGAGGAGACACCATTCCCATTCCCAGCACATCCACCGGGAATGGGATGAGCACAGCACTGTGGGGCACACACAGCATTCCCACAGTGGCTTCCTGCTGTCCCATCCCATCCTTGGAGCCGGGCAGGAGTGTGGCTGCAGGACTGGGCTGTCATGGTGTTCATTCCTTTCTTTCCAGCTGGAGAAAAGCAGGAATCAGCAGCACTTGGACTGAGATGCGCCGTGGCTGCCTGAGAGCAGCAGCCAAGCACGAGCAGCGAGCAGACAGCGAGGAGAGGGAATTATGGACGGGAGAGGAGCAGCCCTTCTGCAGGGAAAGGGCTGGATTTCCACGGGAAAGGCGGGAGCAGGGAAGGAGCAGGAAAATGCTGCTGGGGCTGACTCACGGCTCACTTGACCCCGAGGAAAAAGGTCCCCGTGTGCCGGGGTGAGCGCAGGGTGGTGACAGGCAGGTGTCACACCGGGTATGGGCAGGTCCCTGCATCACTCCGAGCCGTGCCTCATTCCAGGCAGTCCCTTCCCTGCTCCAGCACAGACGTCATTCCAGTGCCTCCCAGCCCACGGATCAATATTTAACACCATGGCAAAACAGTCAGCTCTGCAGGATGGGCTGGAAAGGCTTGGAAGGACTCATTCCCGGCTTTTCGCCGTTCTCAGGGCACATGCCTCCACTCCAGGCTGCTCCAGGCACAACGAGGTGGTTGTGGAATTCTTTATCCATGGAACGACCTCTCTGCTTCTTCTCCCTTACTTGGGATATGCAGCAAGGGATGGAGCTGGGATTGGGTGGGATTGACTCCCCAGCCAGGCTTCGAGGATCTCAACTCCCATTTCTGGATGCTGGGATAACAGCAGGAACGTGGCAAAAGGGCTGAAGTGTCAGGGAAAAGCGCTGCGCTACAGCTGCACCTGGGTGCACGTGGGTGATCCCACAGGGAATGGGAATGGTGGGTGCCGGGGAAGCTGCAGGAGGCGACAGGGATGTGGTTTGTCCTCGGCACTGGGGGTACATCCCGCAATCCACACCCATTCCCAAGCTCTCCCTGAGGTAAACAGGGATGGCATTGCTGAGCTGGCGGCTGGAAAGTCCTAAGGATAACTTAGGGTGAGACCCAGCAGGTTCCCGGAGCTCCTTTTCCAGCTGATGTGCATCCCCCAGGATGCTGGGGAAACTCTCCTGTCCCCTGAGCAGGGCCCAGGCAGCCCAGGGTGGATTTGTTTGAACGAGGCTGGCGGCAGTTTGGGATCACTGGAGTGGCACTGGGGCTGTGTTTCCAGCCGAAAACATGGAGTAAACGTCCTCCAGGGAAGGAGGGAGAGGCCCTTCAGGGAGGCGGTGAAGGCCTCAGGCCTCCCTTTGGGAATTCTCCTGGAGACAGGAGCACCTTCTGCCTGGGGAGGGGGCTCTCCCTCTAACCCATCCCCTCCAGACAAGGCCTGTGAGCCCCTGGAACCCTCTCCTGCCACCTCCCTCTCCATCCATCCCACATCCAGCTCCCACCCTGCCCAGGCAGAGGGGCCATGTCACCGCGGGCAGCCCGGCTGTTGCTGTCACCACTGCTCCTCCAGGAGCTGCCATCCCGCGCTCCTGACCACGGAGCTGCTGCTGCCAGTGCCGGGAAGCCGCTCCAAGGAGTGATGGAGTGGAAGCAGGAACAGCTGGCGCCAGCGCCGGGATGTGCCGCGCTCGGCGCGGGCCGCGCGTGCCCTGCCACCCGCGATGGATCTCCGGAGCTGTCAGCGCGATGGAGCGGTGACACGTCAGCCCTGTCACGGGCACCCCACGTGGCAGCACAGCCGGTGCCGCTCCAGCGGCCGGGAGAGGGGACATCTCCAAGGGAACAGCCCGGGGAAGGGGCGGCAGGTACGCGCGGCCTTCACACCTGGGGGGAACCCCTGGGGCTTTGTCACTTTGTCACCCACAGCTGAAGCCAAGACACGGCTGCTCCCAAGGAGTGGCCAGGGAGGGGGTTTGGCCACTGGCCAGGCTGACCCTGGGCCACCTCATCACGAGAGGTTTGGAGCAGAGCGCAGTGACACAGAGGAGGTGACACGTTTGGATAGATGTCCCTTCCGCCCAGCTCGGTGCCAAGCCTCTGGCAGCAGGCAGGGAAGAGAGCAGTGATACAGCATTGCACCAGCTGGCTCATTCCCAGAATCCCAGAGCCATGGAGGGTGGGAAAGCCCTCCAGGATCATCCAGTCCAAGCTGTGCCCAATGCCCACCTTGTCCCCAGCCCAGAGCACCGAGTGCCACCTCCAGCCCTTCCTTGGACACCTCCAGGGGTGGGGACTCCAAACCTCCCTGGGCAGCCCCTGCCAAGGCCTGAGCGCCCTTTCCATGGGGAAATTCCTGCTGAATTTGTGCAAACCTGGAGCATGGCGTGCGCATCTCTGTGTGGCCGCAGGGCTGGAGACCTTGGGGGGTCCCAGAGCCGTCCCAGTGCCACACAAATGTTCAGTATCCATTGCTGGGACTTTTCCTCCTCCCTCTGTTAGTCCAGGGCTTGTCCAGCCCTGTTTTCCTTTGTGCCACATCACTCCTCAGCTCAGAGGGTTCTCCTCCATCCCCTCCCTGGAGCACTCTGGGGTGGCAGAGCAATTCTGGTGGGCAGGGAGGCCAAATCCTTCCAAGGGTGGAAAGGGGGAGAGCCTTGGAAGGAGCAGGAGTGGCGAGACCGGTCCTGGAGCTGAGGGATTTCTCTCCCCAGGAGCTCCTTGTGCTTTTCATTCGCTGGAGCTGCTCTGGAGCTCCTGGATCAGCTCCTGTGTCCCTGACCCCCCATTTGTACTCATGAATTCCCTTCCAGGTCTCTTCCTGCAGCTTTTGAGGTCACCCAGTCTCCTCTGTTTGATATTCCACTGCTGCCATCGCTGGCTTCTCCTTTGAATCCCCGTCAGGTTTTACCAGCAGCCTCGTACCTTTTGTGCAAAGATCATTAGTGGAAATATTAAGGAAAATCAGAGCCCAAATGGATCTTTGAGGAACTCCATTAGCAGCCTGCCTGCAGCTCCGAGCTTGCTGGTTTAACTCCATCCATTGCCACCTCCCCTCCGGGCATTTCCCAGCTTTCCCAGGTTCCTTTCTCCATTAATCCCCATCTTCTCCAGTTTAATTAATAATTTCTCCTGTGCCTTACATCAAATGCTTGGCTGAGGTTCAGGGAGATGAGATCTCCTGGAATTCTTTTGTCTGGGAAAGCAGCTGCTTTCCTAAGAAAAGCCAACCTGCCATGGAGTGCCTTTGGTAAATCCATGTGGGATTTAATCCCTTTTTCTATTTATTTCAGTGCTTTTAATTACAATTTCCTTTAGAGTCTGTCCTAAAGCCTGGCCTCTTGCTCAGGTCAGGTCTCAAGTTGTCTTTCCTCCAGATCCTGGTTTTACCTTGTTTCTGGTCAGTCAGTTCTTCATCCTGGGGAAAAACTCCTGTGGGCACATGGTGTAGGAGAAGGGAATTATTGGGAATCCAGCCTGGGCGAGGCTGGGCAGCTTGGAGAAGCCTCCCAGATGTGACTCACCCTGGTTGAACGGGGAGAATCAAAATAAAAGTTGTGTGTTGGGACAAGAACAGTTTAATAATTGAAAAAAAAGTAAAATACAGAAATAATGGTAAATAGTAATGGTAAATAATCATGAATAATAGCAATAATAGTCATAATAACAATAACAATAACAATAACAACAACAGCAACAATAATAATAATAATAATAATAATAATAATAATAAAAGAATAATAATGGAAAAAACCAAGTGACGCACAAAGCAATCACTCACCACCCCCTGATTGATGCCAGCCTCCCCCTCCCAAACCCAGATCAGCCCCTTCCCAGTAACTCCCCCAGTTTACACCCTGGATATGACGTTCCAGGTGTGGAATTCCCTTTGGCCAGCCCAGGTCACCTGTCCCAGGTTCTTTTCCTCACTGGCAGAGCAGGAGACAAGAAAGAAGTCCTTGACTTGGCTTAGATACGAGTTAATAAAAACCCCAAACATCGGTGTGTTATCCACACCATTCCCATTCCCAATCCAAAGCACAGCTCTGGAACAGCTGCTGAGGAGGAGCTAACTCTGTCCCAGGCTGGTCCCAGCTGCGCAGAGATTCAGGGATCGAGGTGGGATGTGGGACAGGATCAGCGATGATGCCAGGGGAAGGCTGGAAGCACCCACATCATCCCAGATCCAATTTCATTATCCAGGGAGAAGGGATTTAGAAAGGAAGAAGGGGTGAGCAGCCAGGAGGAAGTGTGGACAGTTGTAAGGACAATATCCAGGTGCATCCCTGCCGAGGGAAGGCACATCCAACCCAACCAGAGCTCGTGGAGATGGGGAATCTACGGGCAGCCTGTGAGATGGGACACCACGGAATTACCCTCCTTTCCCACAGGAATTCCTGTCCTGAGCCCCTTTCCAGGCCTGGGAACCAGTGCAGGGATGCCCTGTGCCCACGGAATTCCTATTAAAAGCAGGTTCTGCCCCTCTGAGCTGGAATTCCAGGAGGCTGTGGAGCCGCAGGATACCTCCCTCCATGTGCACCCGAGGCTGCTCCGAGCAGGAGTTTTCCAGAGCCTCTGGCACTGCAGGGAACCCCTCCCGGCTCAGCTCATGTATAAACCATGGCACTGCCCCTCGATGCTTGTCCCAGGAAAATTATGGCTCAGGGTTGGGAGAGCTCTCCGTAAATATTTTGGGGAGGAAGAGGGAGGGAAGGGCAAACATCAGCACGGAGCTGTTATTTAAACCGCAGGCCAGTGTTGGATAAACTGTTCACGACCAGATTTTCAGGAGATATGGGAAAAACTGCTGAAGCCATCAGGAGACAGGTGGGGCTCTGGAAAAGCTTCCCAACAGGAGCAGGGAGGGATTGGCTCGGAGCTTTTCTGTATGGATGAAAAAGAGGTTTGGAGCCTTTTGGGATGTTCGGGTTTCCCTGCTCCCAGGGCAAGGATCCCACATCCCAGGGCTCCACGTGGGAGCAGGGACAACGTTCCCTGTGGCCTCCCCATCCCTCTGTCCTTCCTGGGTGCCATCACGGTCCCAGGAGTTTGTGCAGTGCCTGGCTCTGGGAATCAAAGCTTTTCTTTGGAGTGGGGGGAAAAGACCTGTGGGGAGCAGCACCCCCGGAATTCCCATGTCTGGACACTGCACTTTCCTGTTTTATCCAGCTTTTGACTTACTTTGCTTCAGAAAAGGGAATTTTTCTTCCCTGTTGGCAACTGGAAACCCCTCTCTGCTAAGCTGGGCCCTCTTTCAATCAGAGCAAGGTTTTTTTAAATTCCTAAGCCTTTAACTGGTAGAAGGTCCCAAAAATGCCAATGGATGGTGCAGGGAGGGCCAGAGGTGGGGTGGCCCTGTGGGAGAGGAGCAGGGCTGGAGGGGACAGAAATCCCTCCCCAGGAGATGTTTAGGGTCGGTGCAAGGCACTGTGGGATGGAGGAGGGGACAGGGGTGTCCCCCCTTGGCTTTGGGGTGCCAGGGCTGGCTCTCACGGCACGGCTGTGCCCAGACAAGGACAGGGATGAGGGGACGGTTCTGGGTCTCTTCCCAAACGAGGCCAGAGGCTTTGGGCGTGCAGAGTCATATCCCTGGACACTCCAGGCCAAGCTTCCATGGAAAACGTGTTCCCACCTCTCGGTGGTGGATGAGGACACCAAAGTCCGAGCAGCAGCCGCAGCCCTGTGCCCAGAGGAGCTCTCTGCAGTGGAGACCCCCCGTCTTTCCCATTCCTGCGCTGCCCCTGTTCCTCCATCTCCTCATGCTCAGTTTTCCCGGGAAGCTGGCACAGCTGGGACAGCTCAGAGCTCGCTCCTGACCTTCAGCTGACGGCTCCATGGAGAGTTCCACCGATCCCGCTCCCAGCAGCTCCGCTCTGAGTTTGCTGTGCCACCCACATCCCGCAGGCCACCTCCCCTCCTCCCAGAACCCCTTCCTGAATTTTCTGTGAAGCAGAAACCAAGGAAAAGGCTGTGTTTGTGTTCCTGGGATGGGTTTTATTCCGCACCATATGTTTAGCAGCAGATGCTTCCTATGGGAATGTGACCAGTGGGACGCTTTTCCCTGACCCTCTTTCCACACTCTGCAGACCCAAGGGGAAAAGGGAGAGCAAACATTTGGATCAGGAAGCTGCATTCACAGCCTCCCAGCCCCTTCCCCCTGCTCTCCGTGTTTGCAAAGCTCTGGTGGATAAACAACCGTGTCCCCTTGGCAGCTTCCATGGATCCCGGAGAACACTCGGAGCTGATTATAAACAAGTGAGGTGGAATTTTTGGTCAGTTCCTAGCGCGGCCTGAAGTGCTGAGAACATCACACGTCTTTGAACTGGGGAATCGAAGGGTCAGAGCAGTTCCAGGAGCTTCCCCAGAGCCTGGATTTTGGGCACCAGTTCCTTGTGCGTGCTCTTCAGCCAGGAAGAATTCACCGCATCTTCCCAGTAAAAGCCTGGAAATGCCTTTTGACTGGAGCAGCTCCTGGCTCCTGAGGCCTGGGATCACAGGCAGCTCCAAGCAGAGGCTGCTCATGGGAAGCAGCTCCTGCCCATTCCAGGAGCACATCTCCATCCACGGATCCTCCACATGGATCTCTTCCTCTCTATCATGTAAGGGTAGGGACTGTGGGAGCACAGAATCCCAGGATCACTGAGGTTGGAAAAGCGCTCCCAGCCCATCCCGTCCAAGCTGTGCCCGATGCCCACCTTGTCCGCAGCCCAGAGCACCGAGTGCCACCTCCAGCCCTTCCTTGGACACCTCCAGGGATGGGGACTCCAAACCTCCCTGGGCAGCCCCTGACAAGGCCTGAGCACCCTTTCCATGGGGAAATTCCTGCTGCTGTCCAACCTGAACCTCCCCTGGCCCAGCCTGAGGCCGTTCCCTCTCCTCCTGTCCCTGTTCCCTGGGAGCAGAGGCTGCAGCCTCCAAATGCACCAGTACATCCCAGTATGAGTGACTGGAGGAGCGGGATAAGGGTGGAAAATTCAGCTTCCGTGTCCAGATCCCAGACAGATCCTCGTCTCTTCTGGGGTTTCTGCAGAAGACTTGGATATCTCTGGAGTTTTCAGCCGTATTTTTCCGGGGCTAAACCTGGTGCTCCAGGCTAAAGACACAAAATTCCTGCCCAACCTGGAGCACGGAGCACACGGAGCACCCGGAACCTGCTGTGCTGTCACCAGCGGGGCCTTTCCCGGGAGCGACACTGGGATCTGCGCACATCCCACGCCTCGCTGGCCACAGGAGCAAATCCCTGCGAGGGAAAAGTGATTCTCGGGTGCTGCCTGCGCCGTGGTGGCAGCAGCTCCAGGGCAGGGCCCGGAGCAGGGAATGTGTCCCTGAGGAATGCTGAGTGGGCTGCCCGTGCCAGGAACATCTCCTGCCTCGGCAAAAGGAGCCCGGCTTTTGTCACTTCCCATTTCTCAGCCGGCAAAATCTGGGAAAACAGCTTGAAATCTCCAGGCTTCTCCTGCTGACTCCTTCGTGCTGCCATTGCCACCTCCGCATGGGAACCAGCTGATCCAGCAGGTCAGAGGGAATTCCCCCCATCCCAGCATCCCTGTGCACATCCCTGTGCACGGCCCTGGATCTCGGGGATGTGTCGATTTCCCAGTGCACAAAAAGCGCCAGGAGAGGGATTTTTCCAGCTAAAAGTGGATCCCATCGGGGTTCATGGCAGTGCTGCAGCTCCCCACCTAAACCCTGCAGGCACCCGGAATCCTGCTGGGAGAGGGGACAGTGGGAACACACGAGGCCCCTCCTGCAGAAGCGGAGCTGTGCTTGGAATCATGGAATTATTGCGGTTGGAAGAGACCTCCAAGACCATGGAGTCCCAACCTTCAGCACTGCCAGGTGTCCCCAAGCTCATGTTTTGTGAACACTCGGAGGGATGATGATCCCACCACCTCCCTGGGTGAATTTCCGTGGTCTGGATGGGTTTGGTTTGGGTTTCCCACATCAGGGATGGAGTTTTCCGGGGGGTTTTGTGTCCAGCGAAGGTTTTCCTCCTCTCCAACCCTCAGTGGGGTTATTATGGATCTAAAAGCTGCCAGCCTCAGTCAAATCCTTCTTCCTCCTTTTCCATGTGTTTTGGTCTCTCTGTTTCTCTCTAGTGAATTAAAATCATCCAAAATATACAAACTTGCAGCTGGATATCGCAGCCTCTCACTGTCCATCCAAAGGGCACAGTTTCCCTAAAGTTTCAAGGAAAAATCACTGGATCTGTGGGCCTGGGGAGGGAAATACCTCCTTCCCTACAAGCACCAGCTCCTTGAACCCCAGAGCCAGCACCCGGAATCACAGGAAGGATCCCATGGCAGCCACCAACTCCCAGGAGAGGGGATGGATTCCTCAGCTCGGGTCCTGGAGATGGATTTTGGAAGGGAAACTCCTCTGGGATGGCTGTCAGAGCCGATCCGGGACATCCAAATCCCCTGGCTCGGGAGGAGCAGCAGAGGCTGGGAATAGCATTCCTGCCAGGAGCCTTTCCCTCAGCGGGGTCTGGAAAAGGGCTCCTCTGGCCCTGTGCTACCTGGTCCTGCCTCCCAAGAGGATTTTCCTCCTTCTCCTGTGGCAGATGTTGCTAAAATTCAGGGAATTGCAAGATCCAGTCCCAGGAGGAGTCACTGCAGTCCCTGCTCCAGGTCTTGTGGTTGGAATTAGCACAGTTGTGCTTCCATGAGCTGTTTTGGATAAAATCTCCTCAGGACACTCTGTCAGTTCCCAAACATAAAGTCCTCAAGTCCCTCCCTGATTCCAGCGTGGAAACCCCGTATCCAAGGAGCTGTTTTGTGGTTCAGATCTGAGCGTTTAAGGTGCTCTAAGTCCCTTTTCTCTGCTCCTTCCCATCAGCCCAGAACCCCAATCCCACATCCGCCTCTGCCTGTTGTGCTCCCACAGCTCCCACCTGCCCTTTCCGGGATTGTCCCACGCCTCAGGAGCAGCACGAATGTCCTTGGAATTTGTCACTGGGAAATGCTTTGGGAATGTCCATCTCATCAGTCCCAGCTCTTGCTCAGGGTCTGCCAGGGCTCTTCCCCTCGGATGAAGGACGGAGCCATTCCAGGGATAAACATTCCCGGTCACAGACAGTGAAGGGCAGTGTGAGGAGCTGGGAGTGCCCAACACTGGTTGGGTTTTTTCTGGAAAATGTCCTCAGACTCCTCTGCTTTCCAGAGGCTCCAAAGCCACCAGGAACTCCCCAGACTGAGGGATTTGCTCATTTTCCTGCGGAAGCTGACAAGCCCAAAGGACATTCCACAGGACACAGCACTCCGAGGGACACCAGAGGTGCCTTTCTGCCTCGATTCCTCTGGAATTTGGAGGTCAGAGCCTCCTGGTCCCTTCCCTTGGGCAGGACACCACGGGCAGTGTCAGGGTGGAGCCATCCCAGGTGTACTTTGGATCCCATCACGGAACCTGGGGATCACCAGGTCGTGCTCTGGTCCTGCCACAGGGAGCCCTGCGATCCCTTGGGATCACCCATGGACGGACATTAAATCCACGCAGGTCTGCAGTGAAGGGCTTGGATAACCTCATGGGCAGGGCTGGAAGGCAGCCAGCTGCCACAAGGGACTTAAATCTCCAAGAAGGCATCTTGGGAAGTCCAGCAGGAACCATCCCAGGAGCTTCCCGTGCTCCCTCCGGCCCTGCTGGGCTGCACGTGGAGGTTTTATGGGAGGGATCCTCCAGCATGAGATCCCCCAGCACACCCCATCCCTGCCTGGATCCCTGCATCCCTCCAGCTGTCCTCCAGATCCTGCTGGAGGATCCCACCCGGCACCCCGGGAACTGCTTGGTGCCACTTTCCTTTTCATTTTCAAAGTGCTGACAGCTCCCCTTTGTCCTTCCATGGGTTTTTTGCTCTGGGCTTTTCTCTCCGTTCTCGTGAAACGGAATCATTTTGTGCCCAGCTGGGAATTCGGAGCTGCTCTGAGGTGACAAACACGGCAGCAGCAGCAAATATTGTCACTGCAGCTCTTGGCTGCAGCCTGACCCCGCTGCCCACGCACGTCCCCGCTCCGTGGAGCACCTGCAGGGGACACAGCCTGCTCGTGGGTCACCTGCCAACCTACTCCTGTCATCCAGAGGTGGAATTACGTGAAATCTGGGCCAGTTCCTCATCGTCCCCAGCATCCCTGTCTCTCCCTGCAGCATCACAGGTGCTGTTTTCCCTCCGGCTGTGCCTCAGCACTGCCCTGTGCCCGTGCTCTGCATCCTAGCCCTCGGCATTTCTCACACTCCCATCCTTGTTCGAGCTGCCAGCCCCGGCTCCGGGCACTTCCCAGGCTCCCTGGTTCATCCACGGCCAGGTTCCTGCCCGGATCGATGGGGTGGCCATGGGGCCGTGCCCACATTCCCGGGCTCTGCTCTCTCCCCGGGCAGGGCACTGCCTGCCCCTGGCGCTGGTGACACTGTGGCCTGGCTGCCTTTGAATTAATTCCATTCATTTCACAGTGCCAGGGTTTCGCTGAACCCTTTTCCTTATTTTTCACATGATTGCCAATCTCTGCTGTTGCACTGCCGAGTCCAACCATTTCTCCAGCTGTCCAGAGGGGCCATTAATCAAATGAGCAGCCCCAGGAGCGGGACGTGAGGGGCATTGGTGTGCAGAGCCCACGGGTGTCACCGTGTCCCTGCACATCCCTGCACGGCCTCTCCGTGGGCCTTCTCTTCTGCCTGTGGCTGCTTCCCCCTTGCCTTCGGCTGTCCCACCCGCTGTGCCACCCTCTGTGCCACCCTGCTGCCCAGGGTCCTGCTGGAGCTCCTCACCTGGTGAGTTCCAGCCCCTGCAGGCCATCCTCTGTCCCAGGCAGCACTCAGGGATCTGGGCCAGCCCAGGAGAAATCAGTCCAGGGAGACTTCTGCAGCAGCAGCAGTGCTTGGCTGCTTGGACTAAAATCAACCTGGGTCATTCCCTGCCTGCTTCATTCCCTGCCTGCTTCATCCCCTGCCTGCTTCAGTGCCTGCCTGCTTTGTTCTCTGCCTCTTCATCCTCTTCCTGCTTCATCCCCTGCCTGCCTTATTCCTTCCCTCTTCTTCCCCTGCCTCTCCATCCCCTGCCTCTTCATCCCTGTGTCTCCTTCATCCCACCTGCTTTATCCTCTGCCTGCTTCATCCTCTTCCTCTTCATCCCTGTGTCTGCCTCATCTCCATGCCTTGTCTCATTTCCCTCCCTCATTTCCCTCTCTCTTCATCCCCTGCCTGTCCCTGCCTTGTTGGTGTCCCTTGTGGTTCGTCCCCTGCCTTGTCCGTGCCACACGGCCCCGAGCCAGGGCTGCGTCGGGGAGGTGACAGCGGTGGCAGGAGAAGGGGGTGCCCCGGAGCCGGCTGGGAGCAGCCTGTGCTCCCATGGGATGTGGAAGGGCAGGGCTGCCACACCTCACCCAGGCTCAGCGCTGAGCCGTGCTGTGCCAGCCGCAGCTCTGGGCACCGGGCAGCTCTCCAGGCCCCCATCCCTTATCCAGTGCCAGGGAGGCCAGAGCGCCTTGGCTCCTCTCCGTTCCCACCCAGCCTCCTGGTTCCGGGGAGACGTGTTGGGGGTCAGCTCCTCACCCCTTTTCCAACCATCATCGGGCACTTGGAGGCTGCCCTTGAAACTCTGCCTGAACATCTGAGCCCCGGGCAGAGCTGCTGCTTCCAGGCAATTGGCTCCGACCCTTCCTGGCTGTGGGGCATCACTCCATGTCTCCTAGAAAGCCTCTAGACAGAGCTTGAACTCCTTCCAGCCCTCCCAGACTTTTCTCAGCTCTTTGCTTTCCTCTCCATTTAGGAAGAAGAGCTCCCAGCTCCCACGGACGCAGCCTCTGTGCAGCAGCTTTCTGTGCTCTGGGCCTCCTTGCAAAATTGTCTTCCTGAGAAGATGAAACCAGACACAGGTCAGACTAATCGGGCCAGAGGTGGGATCTTCACCCCCGTTATTCACCCCGGGCTCCTCCTGCAGCAGCTCAGGGGTGCGTGCCAGACTCTGTCAGACGTGTCGTGCCTGCGAGTTTATTTTCCTCCGCGGAGAGCGCGAATGAAACGGGGACAAGCGGTGAGAAGCGAAGCACGGCCACCCAGAGCCAGGTGGGAACATCTCAGCTCAGGTGTGGGAGCTCATCCCCGCTGACACTCACACCCTGGGCACAGCCGGGTGGGGCAGGAGCCGTTTCCAGGAATCATGGCACGGTGTCCACACCTGTGGAGGGGAACTCAACACCACGGGATTGATTTTCCTGCGGGCTCGGAGCTAATGGATGAGCTCTCCCCTGCTCCCATCCCACATGTCCCTTATTCCAGAGGCGCTGCCTGCCTTCCCAAGGCAGAATTGTTTTCTCCTGTGCTCGGGAGGATCTGACAGATTTTGTCTGGAGGTGCAGCACAAAGCGGGGGGGAGAAAGCCTTGGTTGGTCACACAGGGGGAAAAGGCAACAGTGACCTAGGATAGGACATGGATAATGAAGGGAATTCAGGCCAGGAGAAGCACAAGGACAATGACCTGGGAGTGTAACTATGGGAATGCTGGGAAGCAGCCAGCATCAGGGGGATGGAGGTCCTGCACTCCAGGGGCTCGGCCTGCAGGGAACTGGAGAGGAATTGTCCTACTCAGGTGAGACCCCACCTGCAGAGCTGCCCTAGCCCTGGGGCCCAGCACAGGCAGGACCTGGAGCTGCTGGAGCCAGGCCAGAGGAGGCTCCAGGATGAGCAGAGGGATGGAGCAGCTCTGCTGGGAGGAAAGGCTGGGAGAGCTGGGATTGTTCACCTGGAGAGGAGAAGCTTTGGGGTGACCTCACTGGGGCCTTGCAGGGCCTGAAGGAGCTGCAGGAAACATGGAGAGAGACTGTGGACAAGGGCTGGAGGGACAGGACACAGGGAATGGCTTCCCACTGCCAGAGGGCAGGGATGGATGGGATATTGGGAAGGAATTGTTCCCTGGGAGGGTGAGGAGGCCCTGGCACAGGGTGCCCAGAGCAGCTGTGGCTGCCCCTGGATCCCTGGCAGTGTCCAAGGCCAGGCTGGACGGGGCTTGGAGCAGCCTGGGACAGTGGAAGGTGTCCCTGCCATGGCAGGGGTGGGATGGGATGAGCTTTGAGATCCCTTCCAACCCAAACCATTCCCTGATTCCATGACTGGGATCACGCTGTGTGGGGAGGAGATGCTGGCTGGGGATGTGGTGCAGGTACCTCTCCATCACAGGTGCCACGAGCAGCCCCGTACCCCTTTCCCCTTCCCTCCAAGTGGAAAGGAAAGTGCCAGAGCAGGAAGGCAGAAGGCTCCTAATTAAAGCAGATAAAAGGAATCAGTTTCCTATGTACAGCAAAAGCATAGCTGGAGGGACTCGTGGCCACAAGGAACGCCTGAGGATGTGGATTTAGCAGGGATCAGAGGAGGGTGAGATCTGGAAATGGGTTAGACGAGGTCCCTGGGGCCACCCTTGGATGGGATCACACATTCGGCTGAGCCAGGAGAAAATCCTGCATTCTTTGGGCCATAAACCACCCCCTCGTGCTCTCAGGGACCCACAAGGAGAGGGATCCCTCCTGGGAATGTGGCAGAACTTTGCGGGGAGCCTGGAGTGGGTCAGACAACAGCCCAGGAGGCGCCGCCGTGATGGCACCAGCTGAGACTTGGAAGGAAACATGGGGAAAGAGCGGCAAACCTGGACTATCCCACAGGAGACAGGACCTGCCACCGCTTCCCTGGATCTGCCTCGTCCTTTCTGTGGGATCCCAGGAGCTGCCAGCTCCCTCTCTCTGGGCAAAACTGCCTGAGGTGTGGAGAGGGGAGAGACTTCTGACTGTGGAAAGCACAGGGAACGAAGAGCGGGAGCTGTTTCCGAGCAGGATGAGGCTGTCCCGAGCAGGATGAGGCTGTCCCAAGCAGGGTGGGAAAAGCCCAGGTGGAGCAGGGATACTTGGCCCTTTGGAGCAGGAATTGGCAGCCCTGGGTACAACCCCCACGGAGAGGGAACCCCAACACTCCAGTGGGGATGGGAACAGCCCTGGCAGGGGGGTCAGGCTGCACTTTGTGCCTTGGAGCTGCCAGAACCAGTGCCTGTTTGTCCCGATATCCCTGGGAGGAGCCCTGACCCACCCTCCTGGGAATCCGGGACCCTGGGAAATCCACCCCGCTGATTTTTTTCCTCTCGGATCCCCAGACCCAGAGCCCTTCAGAGATCCCTCCAGCCAGGGGCAGAGCCAAGGGGCACCATGAGCCCCACTCCAGGGAAAACTCCCCTCGGCAGCAGCAAATCCACAGAAAATCCTTTCCAAACACAAACGGACGGAACATTCCGTGAGAGAGCTTTCAGGGCCAGAGAAAGGCACACTGGTAACTCTTGGTAGGAGCCGTGACCCCGGCCATGAAAGCGGCAGTGTGGCTGCTGGAAATGCAGGATTTTCAAAGGCTCTCCCGGTGTGGCAGGGACCCCCAGGCATTCCCGGGAGGGGGGAGGTGGGAATGGTGAAGTTTGGCTCGTTTGGCACAGGGATGAAGGAGCTCTTTCAAATCAGGGACCCAGCAGAGCCCAGCAGAGTGGGGCCTTTATGAACATTGAATTCTCACACCAAGCAGCAACCGAAAGGCAGCAAAAAACCCTCTTGAAGTCATGAAACTGCGGCTGAAGAGAGGGAAAACCTCGGAGCTGGGGAGCGCTGGAGTCAGGCAGCTGGAAAGAGGGAATCGGGGGTGAGGGGTGGGACAGCATTTGTGGTAAAAACCTGGAAAGTTCCTTTGGAACCAGCTCCTGAAGGGATTGCAGGCCTGTCCTCGCAGGGGCTGTTGTGGGGAGCTGCTGTGCTGCTCAGGAAGGAGCGGGGCTGGGGTGGCCCCGGGCTCGGGAAGGCCGTGGCAGAGCTTCAGGGATCTCCGCTCTGCCCTGCAAGCCAGCAGCTCCAGGAGCAGGTGGATTGGGAATCCCCTCGGATGGAAACACGGGGGGGATTTGTGCTCTTTGCCATCCTCCTCGGGGCTGGGGTGGTTTGATCCAGCACCCCACGGGCACTGGGGAACACCGGAGCAGGACCCCCCTGAGGCGGCGGTTCCAGTTTGAGCTGCAGGAAGCAGGGCTTTACCCCAAAACCAAGCTGGGTTTTGTCCTTTTTGTCCCAGCAGAGGAGGGTGGCACCTGGCAGGGGAAGCTGAGCGTGACCAGCAGAGCTCCGCTGCAGCTTCCGCTTGGGAAAAGCAGGATGAGATCCCACCTTGGCCCTGGAGCTGGCAGGGAGCACAGGGGATCCAGGAGCAGCACCGGGCTGCCTCTCTCCTGCCTCCCGGGGCCACAGCTCCTGCCAAACCCCGGAGCCGCCGGCTGGACCCCGGGATCCTGCTGGCTCTGCCCCCACCGGGAGGCAACACCGGAGTGTCCACTCCAGCCCTGTTCGCCTGGCACCGCTCTTCCCAGATTTCCTGGTCCTCGCTGCTCAACATCCCGATATCCATGGAGACACGACATCACCTCCGCCAAGCTTCCCTGCGCACAAGACAGTGCCCTCTCCTCTCTGGCAGCAGCGAGCCGCACATTCCTGACCTCCGGGCTCAATTACTGCAGCTCATTATCTCCGGGAAGGGAGCCAAGCAGGCTGAGAAAGCTTCCACTGGTGCAAACTGCAGCAGATCTGCGTGCTCAGACGCCCGGGGGCTGTGATCCGCCAGCCCGCAGCTCCCGCTTCCTCAGCCCGCTTCCCAAGGAGCGCGGCATCCCTGCCAGGCTCCGTTCCCGACCCTGCAGCGGCACAGCCAGAGCCCTGCCCGGGCCCTCCTGCTGGGCTCTGGGAGTCCTCCCGATGGCTCTGGAGAGCTTTTCCCTGGGGACGTGGCTCCCTGCTCCCTGTCTGGGTCAGGCAGGAGGAGGGGAAGGCGGCAGGGCAGGGATGGGGCAGCCGTGGGCACAGGGATGGCGATGTGCCCGTGGCGGAGGGAAGGCAGAGGGGGTGGAAAGACCAAGGAAGAGCATAACAAATCCTCCTGGGCTTGGTCACAGAGTCTGGGGAGAGTGAAAAGCCATGATCCAGGATGAAGGGACTCATCCAACAGAATTCCAGCATGGACCTGGCTAAAGGAGACCTGCTGAGTGAGCAATTCCCATGGGAGGAGGCAGAGAAGGGTAGTGCCAAGCCATGGATGCTCCCAGCCAGAGCAGCCGATTCCCTGCTCCTGTTGACTCGGGAGAGCAGGAGCCAGCCCGGACACCCCTTCGGGATGGGAATTGCCATTTGGACGTCCCGTGGATGTGGGCAGGAGGAGATGGATGCTTCCCTTGGAGCTTCAGCCTCACCTTCCTTCTGCCTTCCCGCAGCCTCTCCGGCTTCCCTGGTGGGAAGATGGGGAAAGAGCTGGAGCAGCAGTGCCCTGGCAGCATCCCCCTCACCCCNTGCCGTAAATCAGCGCGCGGGGGCCTCTCCAAGCCTCGGCAGATGAAAACCTTTTATCACAATTTGGATCTGTTTGCACTGGTATGAAAATTATGGCTCCAGTTTAGCATCAACTTCCCATTATTCATGTCCCTGGGAGCAGCACCGGCTAAATTGGATTGTTTCAAGCCTCCCCGCCCTGCTGGCCCTGAGAGCCTGGCAGGTCCCGCCCGGCTCCCCATCCTCACCTTGATGGCTTCTCCCAGCGGGATGTGAGCAGGAAGGAGGTTCCTGGCTGGAGGAGGGCTTGGGAATGAAATAACAGAGGGATTCCAGGAGGATGGAGATGCTTCTGCATCACCTCAAGCTGGAACAGGCGCGGTCCCTGCTCAGAGCTGCCTCTTCCAGAGGTGGGAAGGGCCCCAGCTCCAGGCTCATCCCTCCCTGTGCTCCATGCCCAGGTACTCTCTGCTTCCTGGGGAGTGTTTGGAAGAGGGAAGAGTTCAGGAGTGAGGGAAGGACAAGAGATGTGAATGGAGCTGCGAGGGAAGGGAGGGATTTCCAGCCACACTCGGATCCTCATCCCAAGAAATCAGGATGTGCCTCCTCCCCATCCCGACAAAAATGCCAGGGGGGATTCCTGGGGTGGCCTGGCCTGGCACGGGCTGGTTAACACATCCCAAAGAGCCTTTGGGGTGTGATCAGGGAGTTATCCCAGCTCCCCAAACACCTGGAAGTTCATCTCACCCCAGCACCACTGTCCTGGCAAACTGGAAAACCCTTGGAATGTTGGTGTCCACCTGAAGCACTGAGGTTTACTTTAAGGATTTTCCTTGAAACAAATTGAGCCAGAAACCTCCACTGAGAGGTGGTGAGAGGCACCATCAAGCCCTGCTTGGAAGAGTTGGAGGTTCCTGCCAGACCTAACTCAGCCCCGCAGGAAAAACAATTAAATTCCCCCTGGAGCAGTCTGGGACCATCATCCAAGGGGATGATCCCATTGAGAGTGACACCGTGACACTGTGACACTGCGACACTCTGGCACTGTGACTCTGTTCAGGAAAGGTTTATGGGATCAGCGGGATGAAGGCCTGGCCCTGCAGAGGGGATTTGAGGGCTGGAGTGCTGGGGGTTCTCCTCCTGCTCCGTGGCCACACGTTGCCTGTCACCGTGCCCTCTTGCTGTGCATGCCACACCGGGAACTGCTCAGCCACGGCCCCGCGGTGCCAGCTGGGAGCTGTTTGTGTCAGGAAAAGGCATCTCAGCACCTGAGGTGCCTCCGTGGGCAGCATCGTCCCCGCGCCCTCGCTGAGCCCTTTATTTCCCCCTTGTGTGAGGGAGTTCAAGCAGCAGCTGCACAGACCTGGCTCTCCAGAAATCAGGAGCTGGCACATCGACAGCCTTTGTGACACAGCTGGGGACATTTATTTTCCTTTTTGCACCTCGCCGCTGTTGTAATTGCACTTTTTTTTTTTTTTGATAATAACATCCAGATGCTCTCCCAACAAACCTTGGAGTCTGCTGTGGCCAGGCAGGAGGTGTTTCAATTTTAACTCAGCACCAGAGTGGCTGCTCAGGGGACAATGTCAGTGTCCAGCAAATCCCTCGGGGGGTTCTGTGCCATGGACAGAGCTTTGCTGAGCAGGGAGCATCCCAATAAACGTGGGTGCTGCTCGTGTTCGGGGTTGTTATTGACACTCACCCCACGCCTGGCCCCCAGGCCACCCTCTCCTCCAGCCAGGCCCATTGTGAAGGTCCCTGTGTCCCTCGGGAGCAGTGGGGTGACACAGATAAATCCAGCTGTGATGCTGTGAGTTCCCGGCGCTCGCCGAGCTCTCCCGAGCACTGCAGGCTGCTCCCAGCCAGCCCGGCTTTATTTCTCTCCCATCCATCACTGATTTGCCACACTGTCAGAGTTCAACAATAGCAGTAATAATTAACCATTTAATCCGACTCAAACACTGGGGCTTGTTTGCTCTCTCTGCAGATCAGATGGGAAACATTGCAAAGATCAGATTCTGATGTTCCCCAGTTTCGTGTTAAGTGTCTTGACTCTGCAAAATTGCTGGGAGTCTTTCATTTTGCTCTTTAAGCTCGTTAGTCCAAATTAAAAACAGCATTCATTCTAATTTCAGCTGCTTGAAATCCCTCCAAGATCAGTGCTATTATTCTTTGGAGCGCCTTGGGAGCAGAGCGAACACCCGGAGACATTCCCTCGCATTCTGATGTCCAAATGGCTTCGGCAAAGCCACCAGCTCCAGCTCGGTGCTCCTGTCACCCGCCTTGCCAAGGAGGGAATTCCCATTTCTGGGATGTCCTGACCCTCTCTCTTCAGGAATCACGTCCATGGATGCTTCCCTAATTGCATTTACAACCTCGGGATTAATTTGCCTTGGCTTTGCTGTGGGTCACAACTCCTGAATTTTGTCCTGCTCAGCTTTAAGTGGAGCCTGAAGGGCGAAGGGGAGGATTTCTTGTGGTCACTGCTTGAGCCACCCGTCCTCCCAGGGCCGAGCCTGGCTGAGCCTCTGCTGCTTCCCAGCCTTTCCACCCTGTTTGCTTTGCGATTCCAGGGTCACAAACAATTCCAGCAATTCCAGCCTCACTCAGGTGTGAATGGACTCTCACAAGGACTCTTCCCCACCGCAGAGAACAAGTCCCTGTTATCTTCCCAGGCATTTATCTCCTGCCTCTCGAAATGCTCCATCGAGCCTCGCCAGCCCCCTCTCCAGCAGGGGAAGCCGAGCGAGTCAGGCAGAGTTTCCAGGCTTTTCCTAAGGGATGTTCGGCTTCATTTCCTGAACTAACAAAGCTGGGCAGGGAGAGAGGAGAGAGAGGCAGCAGGAGCAGAGCTGCGGTCAGGATCAGCCTGGTAGCTCGGGAGAGACCCCAGCAGAGGCTGCAGGGGGATCCAGAGTTCTGTGCACGGCCAGCACCCAATTCCCGGAGTGGGAGAGCCCCAGGGATGCCTTTCCAAGGTCAATTCCCGGAGTGGGAGAGCCCCAGGGATGCCTTTCCAAGGTCAATTCCCAGAGTGGGGGAGCCCCCGGAATGCCTTTCCAAGGTCAGTTCCTGGAGTGGGAGAGCCCCAGGGATGCCTTTCCAAGGTCAATTCCTGGAGTGGGGAGAGCCCCAGGGATGCCTTTCCAAGGTCAATTCCCGGAGTGGGAGAGCCCCAGGGATGCCTTTCCAAGGTCAATTCTTGGAGTGGGGAGAGCCCCAGGGATGCCTTTCCAAGCCAAACCCCCCCCACAGCAGCCCAGTGAGTGCCCTGATGTTCCAGCCCAGGGATCACACCCGGAGCCATCCCAGCAGAGCCCCACTGGGAGGTTGGGAAAGAGGGTCCTGGATGCCCAACGTTCCAGCCTGACATCCCAAACCTCCCCTCTGGGAGCCATCCCTTGCTCCAGGATGTTGAATCCCAGTTCTGCAGGCGGCCGGGCTGCCTCCATCCGCAAAGGATTCCTCACTCCCTCCTGCTCCCACCAGGCTCCACCTTATCCCAGAGGGGATTTGTCCTGGGAAAGGGCTAAGTCTGACCAGGGAGGGCTCTCCAGCCTTGCCCAACTCCCGAGGAGCTGGAGAAGGAGGAGGGAAAAATCAGGGGAGGGGTTGGAAGGACATTTATTTCCAACTGGGTGCAAGAGGAGTATCCAAGGTAGGGGGTGAAAGGCAGGAAGGGTTTTGTTCCCTGGGATGCTCCAGGAGAGGTGATTTAGGGAGCGTGGTCTGAAGCCACGTTCGCCTCCAAGGCTTGTGGAGCCTTCCCAGAAGCTGGGAATTCCGAGGCTGAGGAGATCTCGATGCAGTTAATGCCTGGTTTAATACCTGTTTTCCACGTGCAGTCTCTAAACTGTTGCCACAGCCTCGAAAATGTTGTGACTTGGAAGCCACAAAAGCTGGAATGAACCTGCTAATTGAGAGCACAGCCAGGCTGTAAATCCTGGGAAAACACCGGGGCTGGCAGGAGACAAACCCAGGCCCAGGGAGAGAGGGAGGGGGAGAACTCATCTGGAGAGTCGGGAAGGGAATTAAAGAGAGAGGGGAAAGAGGGAGAAAATGGGGCTGGTGGGGTCCCCAAGGCGGGCTGAGCCTCAGGTACCACTGCAGGGTGATATTAGGGAATCAAAGGAATTGGTTCAGATGGAAGTGCCATTAGGAGAGGGAATTTAGAGCAAATTGATGGTGTGAATAGGAACTAATTGCCAGAACCAGGGAGATTCACCCAAAAAATGGAACAGAAAGAAAAGATGATATTTCCCATCTGCTGAAGTAAAACCTAGTGCTGGAAATGAGCTCAGTGGCAAAGTGAGGGAAGGGATCAAATGTGGCCCGAGGGGTCTGTGTGGGGTTTTATTTAAGGATTAAATGGGATGTGGAGCCTCACAGAGCAGTGGGTCAGACTTTGTGTCAGGAAAATGGAAATGGAGCTGTTGGGTCCATGAATAAATGAGTTCTAATAGGAAAACGTTCCTTCAGTGTCTGGAGAAGGGAACTGTGCATCAGGAATCCATGGATGTTCACCGAAGGGATCGATATGGGCACAGGGTGATCTGGTCAATAGGATCTGTCGGGATTTTCAAAAGGCTTTTGGGCAATCAATGTTCCTCATCAGAGACTCGTGGGGAAATGAACTTGTGATGGGCCAAAAAGGAAATTCCTCTCCTGGGCAACAGGAAAAATGGGATTGAAAATGGTGTGGAGCATCTCTGTGCTGAGGAGTGGCTCAAGGAAGCTGTTCAGCCCTGGGAGAAGAGAGGGGACCTCGATGAAATCCGCCCCTGTGCCCCTGTGCTCAGGTGAGACCCCACCTGCAGAGCTGCCCCAGCCCTGGGGCCCAGCACAGGCAGGACCTGGAGCTGCTGGAGCCAGGCCAGAGGAGGCTCCAGGATGAGCAGAGGGATGGAGCAGCTCTGCTGGGAGGAAAGGCTGGGAGAGCTGGGATTGTTCAGCCTGGAGAGGAGAAGCTTTGGGGTGACCTCCCTGTGGCCTTGCAGGGCCTGAAGGAGCTGACAGGAAACATGGAGAGAGACAATTTCCAAGGGCTGGAGGGACAGGACACAGGGAATGACTTCCCAGTGCCAGAGGGCAGGGATGGATGGGATATTGGGAAGGAATTGTTCCCTGGGAGGGTGGTGAGGCCCTGGCACAGGGACCTTAAATCTCATCCCATCCCACCCCCCACCATGGCAGGGACACCTCCCACTGCCCCAGGCTGCTCCAGCCTGGCCTTGGGCACTGCCAGGGATCCAGGGGCAGCCACAGCTGCTCTGGGCACCCTGTGCCAGGGCCTCCCCACCCTCCCAGGGAACAATTCCTGCCCAATATCCCATCTATCCCTGCCCTCTGGCACTGCGAAGCCATTCCCTGTTGTCCTGTCCCTCCATCCCTTGTCCCCAGTCCCTCTCCAGCTCTCCTGGAACCCCTTTATGCCCTGGAAGGAGCTCTGAGCTCTCCCTGGAGCCTTCTCCTCTCCAGATGAACACCCCCAGCACTCCCAGCCTGTCAGTTCATCTCTCTCACACTCCTGGACCTCCAGTGAACCTTTCCAGCCGCTGCTGCCGTGTCTGCAGTGCTCAGCTCACTCAGCAAACCAGAGCCGAGCAGTGGCTCAGCCCCGTTCCCTGCCCCTGGCGCTGCTGCTGCCTCAGCCCGGGGCCGATCCCGCTCGGATTCCGGGCTGGTGCCGCTCGGATTCCCTGCTGGAAGCCGCTGCCTCTGGTTTGCAGCGCTGTTTTCTCGCTGTCACATCCTTCCCTTGCCCCTGCCCAGAGCCTGCCTTGCCCTGCGTGCTAGGATGATTATTTTATGGTACAAGTGAGTGTTTCACGCTGCTCCACACCCCCCGGAGCTGGATGCGCCCCGGGCAGGGTGACGCTGGGCGGTGTCCCCGGGGCAGAGCCTGCACCCTGCTCCTCCCGCCCCCGGCCTGGATTCCGCAGGGATTTGTCCCCGTGTCAGGGATACTGGGACAGCTCTTGGCAGCATCCCTCGCCTCCTGCCTCCCATTTCCGTGCTCTGCTCCCACCAGGGACCGCCCGCAGCCCCTCTCCCAGGCTCCCTGGGTGACCCTTCCTGCCTCCTCCGGCCCTGCTGCTTCCCAGGACAGCCCCGGGCACTCCAGCACCCAAAGCCAGGCCAGCGCCGCTCCGCCTCAGCATTCCTGCTCCCGAACAAACCCCAGCCTCGAAGCCCAAGCAGTGCCTGGGCCCTGTCGCTGCAGGGCATTTGTGTTGCAGGAGCGTTCTGTTCATGCTAAATTAATCTGTCTGTACGTTCAGGGCTCCTGGGCTGGGGAAAGCGATGCTCTGGTCCTCCCTCGGCTTCCCCTCCCGAATCCCTAGCTCACGGACAGCGGGATGAGGAGTTTGGGGGTGCCCACTCCACTCCCAAGTGCTGTCCAGGAAGAGGGATGGGAAATGCCACAAGGGAGGAATCCGGGACTCTGCAGCAGGCATTAACCCTTGGAAGGCAGGGTGCTCCAAGGCCTGGCTGCCTCTCGCTCCCTGGAGCGCCAGGGAAGGGTTGAGTGCCTGCCAGGGATCCGGGGGGATGCTGCTGCTGCTGCTGCTGCTGCTCACGTGGTTCCCTCCCCATCTCCAGCCACCAAACTGCATTTCTGAGAAGCAAAACAGACATTAAATAACGCTTGGATGTCAGAGCAGGCTGTGGGGGAGGCTGTGGGAGAGGGGAGGAGGAGCAGCTGGTCCATCCGGGAGCAAAGGGAGGGGAGGAGAGGGTGGGAAGCAGGGCTGGGAAGGGGCTGGGGGTGGCACTGGGCTGGAGGAGGTTGAGGACAGGGCCAGATGTCCTGGAATGAAGTGACCTCTGCTGTGACCGTGGCTGAGGCTGAGTAGCCCGGAGCGTTGGACACTTCACTGGAAGAGTCCTTTCTGCAGGCTCCAGGCGCTGCTGGAGGAACTGGATGTGAGCACTCAGGATCTGGGATTTTAAACCCCAGCAAGGCGTGACGGGGCAGAAAGGACAGCTGGCACTGCCATCCTTCCCTGGCACAGGCTCCAGGGCAGTGCAGCGGGGTTTGATCCGTGTGAGCTCCCAGCTCATCCTCTGCTCCGGCTCCGAATGGGAAACAACAGCCGGAGCTGTCCCGGGGGAACGCGAGTCGGAAGGGATGGACAAATCCCAGCAAATATCTGCTGGCTCTCCTCAGAGGATAATGACACGTCCTTGGAGTCCTCCAGCACCGATCCCAGCAAAGCCAAGCCTTTGAGAGCCGTGCTGAGCTTGTCCCCGGCTTCCCGCTCTGAATTCCCACGGTGCCATTTATCCGAGCACGCTTCAGGAAGCAATCGGAGATTCCCACAGGCAGTGGCAGCAGCTCTGCTCCACCACTGGCTGCCTCTGTGTCCCGAGGCAGGGGCAGGCCGGGTCAGGCGCTGCTCACACGGATCCCGGGAGACCACCCCTGAATCCATCGCTTCCCACCGCCTGCTCGTGCCGACGTGGAGCGGGTGAATCCTGCTGGAATCCTGCTGCTTCCCCGCACTCAGCCAGGCTCTGTTCCCCCCTCAGCCTTCTCAGCAATGCATCAGGAACTTTTCTTTTCCCCCAGTTGCCTTTTGTGCTCCGTTCCCATTTGATGCTCCTCATTGGGAGCCATCCAGGCAAACACCTGAATTCCCACCTCTGCAGCGCCTGGGGAGCCGAGGGGAGGCAGGGGAAGGAGGGAGCCTGGGCGGAGGTGAGCAGGATCCCTGCCTGGAGTGCTCCATTTCCTCGGGAGGCTTTGCCAGTGTTTAAGAGGAAATTTGAGGAGTAACAACCTGAGCAGAGCAGAGGGAGAGGCCCCCGGGGGCAGCTCGGAGGCAGAGGGAGCCCTGTGGATCCACATGGATGAGAACAGGGAGGGAGAGGGAGGAACAAAAGAGGGAGCATGGATGGAGCACGGGGAAGAAGCCACCTGGGAAGGGACATTGACAGGGACTGCAGTGCCCACCAGGGCTGCGGGAGGGGGTGTCCGGCCTGGCTGCATAGGGGGAGATGGAATTGGTTAGGTGGGAAAAAACCTCGGACATCAACAAGTCCAACCATTCCCTCAGGACTGCCAAGGCCACCACTAACCCATGTCCCCAAGTGCCACATCCACACGGTTTTTCAATCCCTGGGCAGCCTGTTCCAAGCCTTTTGGAGAAGGAATTTTTCCTGACATCCAATCCGAACCTCCCCTGGCGCTTATCCCGCTTTGTGCTTCCCCCTCGTCACCCAGGGGCTGAGTGGGACAGAGTGGCAGTGCCCCACCCCACACAGCCCACCCAGGGCACCACCACCACCCCTTGCTCCTGAGTCTCTCCCAGCTGCAGGATTTAGCTTGTGGAACAGCATCTCCTTGGGGAGCCCCGAGGCTGGGCTGCTCACCTGTGCTTCCAGGGCTGGAATCCTGCAGCACCTGGAGCACAGGGAAGGGAGGAAATGAGGTTCACATCCCCCTCCTCCAGCGTGGCCAGCATCCAAGGGAAGGGATGCTTGGGGAAGGTCCCCAGACACAGGAGGGATGGGAAGGAGGGAGGGGTCCCTTCCTGCACGGACCCTTCCTCCGGCCCTGGGCCATTGTGCTGCTTCCTTCCTGCTCCTTCCAGAGCTTTGTCAGGGCACGGAACTGTCCCAGGTAATCCAAGCCCCAGCTGCTTCCTGCTCCGCCTGGGCCATCGCTGCCGGAGCGGGAGGGAAGGAGATGAACAAGACGCTGAGAAAGGCGGCGAGGAACAGCGTGGAATTGCACTCCCCCACAGCAGCCAGAGCACAAATCCTCCTTCCTGGGGCTTCCTGCTGCCTCTCTCCCGGCCTGCTCCCATCAGTTATCCCAAACAGGGAGCACTCGGCTAAAACTCCGCTAATCGACTGCAGCAGGAGTGTGGCGCTGGCTCTCATTAAGCGCCTGACAGCTCCTCTGGATCAGGCAGGAACGAGCCCGGCGTGCCCGAGGGGTGACACCTCCCCTGCCTGCCTGAGGCCACCTCTTCCCAGTGTTCCCACCCCTCTGGATCCGATCCCAGGTGGGATGGGGACCCCAGGCTGGCTGGGAGCAGCAGATTTGGGAGCAAGGAGAAGCTGCACTGCGACTGGGGGTGGGTGCCTGTGCTGGCAGCACCTGGAGTTGGGAGCTTATCCTTGGTCTCCTGGCAGGGAGCTTGGAAGCGGGGGCATGGGGATTAGGTGGTTCCGTACACTGGGAATTGGAGGCATGACCCAAAAATGGGATTTCGGGGGTTTGGGCAGTCCCCTGCACCAGGCAAGGACCATCAGGAGGGAAGGAGAGCCAAGAGCCAGAGGTGCCTCCAACACTGACCCTGTTTGAGCAGGGACTGACCCCAGGGGACTTCAGGGTTAGGCTGCAGGATTGGGGCTGGAT